>JAVQIZ010040978.1:0-10752 GCA_036023535.2 Galaxias brevipinnis | reverse complement strand
TGTGACTGACGGATCAGGTGGGGCCCCCTTAGGGAGGTCTCCGTATGCCCACTGTCATTGCAAACTTTGCACATTGCCCCACATTGCTTATGGCAATGTATTATGTCTGTTTAATTTTTAATTTTTTAATTTTTTTTTATCATTTGATGTTCTGAACTTTGCATCAATAAAAAAACAAAAACGTTTCAAATAAATATTTATGTAAAATAATAATTGCGCATTGACACTGCTGTCGTTTAAAGTCTTGTCAGCCCTCAGGGGCCCCCTACTAGTCTGGGGCCCCAAGCAGTTGCCTGCCTTGCCTCTTGGCAAACAGCACCCCTGACCTGAACACCATTCTATTACAGTATAATTTGAACAAGACCCTACACTCCATCCCGATCACTGCTCTCTGCCACTGGATGTTGCCTTGTCGCCCCCTCATTCCGTAGAAAGGACAGCCTGGCACCTCATTTACGACTTTTCTCTGTCCTTGTCGCTCAGTGGTCGAATGACCTCCCCACGAACATTAGGACCACAAAGTCTTTGTACACTTTCCGCCGAAACTTTAAGACTCACTTGTTTCGACTGCACTTTGGCTCTTAAATGCGACGTTGCATCTACCTAGCACTTCTACTTGATATACTAAGTAATTGTTTGTACTCAAATTGTCTGTAGTTTGTTTGCGATGGTTCTGTTTGTATCCTGATGTTTAATATAGCACTTGCTTAGCTCTTATCTAGGTGATTAGGTCAGGGATGCACTTATTTTATCTACCTGACTTGTGGTTTTTACCTTATCTTTTTGTAGGCACATTTTTTTGTAAGTCACTTTGGATAAAAGCGTCTGCTAAATTAATGCGATGTAATGTAATGTAACAAGCTAACGGAACCTTGTTGCTCCAAATCTAGCTAAATTAAAACCGTGCCGTGTCTGCCAAAGTACGGTTAACATAAATTATATGATTGATTCGATAACATTAGGAAAACTTAACATTAAGTGTCATAGTGTCACTCACCTCAGACTAAATCACTCAGTTTAACCAGATTGCATAAACTAGTTACGGTTAACATCATGGTTACGGTTAACATCAGCCACTGCCCTCTTGATAGTTGTTTAAGGCGCCACGTTTAGCCTACTGTTCAAGTGGTTGCATGTGTAAAAGTGTTCATATAAACCAGCACCATTTATGCTAATTCCCCTTAGGAGTCAGGACTAAACATTGACGAAAATTTGACTAAAACGAAAACTGACTACCACTGACTAAATCTTGACTAAAATAAAACAAAATGAAATGACCAAAATTGTACTTTAATGCAGCTACAATTTTCAGTAAGGACGAAGACGAAAACTAAATAAAAAATGCTTGTCAAAATGAACACTGCGATTCATGATCTGCTCCAACCAAGCCAGCTACTCCACTGCTGGCTGTAGCCACTAAAATGCCCCTGCCTATTAAATTCAACCTCAATGCTTTCAAACCTTTTGATGCTGCTTTTATCTCTGCTCTGGTCTCACAATCAAACTCATCCACCTGCACACTTGACCCTATGCCCACCTCCCTAGTCAGTCCTGTCTGCCCACTCTGTGCCCCCTCATTGTGGACATTGTAAACACCTCCACCATTATTGGCTCTCTCCCTCCAGAGCTCAAGATGGCTGTGGTCACCCCTATCCTTAAAAAGCAGGTTTGGACCCAAAGTCCCTCACTAATTATGGGCCTATTTCCAACCTTCCATTCATGAGCAAAATACAGGCACCTAAACCAGCTGAATGAACAACAGACAGCAGGCACCTAAACCAGCTGAATAGTTGACAGACCGCAGGCTCCTAAACCAGCTGAATGATTGACAGACTGCAGGCTACTAGACCAGCTGAATGAACAACAGACCGCAGGCTCCTAGACCAGCTGAATGAACAAGAGACAGCAGGCTCCTAGACCAGCTGAATGACTGACAGACAGCAGGCTCCTAAAACAAGTGTTAAGCAAAGAAAAACAAAGCTTATGTGTAAGTGTGTTCTAAAAATGAAAACATATTTTTAGCCCGCCAGCGGGAAGTTGGAAGACTGGAACCAGCAACACTGCATTCTATTACCATCAGCCGAGAGGGAACTACACACTGATTCTATTACCATCAGCCCAGAGGGAACTACACACTGATTCTGTGTTGGATGTACAGACACAGACACACCGATTCTGTGTTGGAGGTACAGACACAGACACAGTGATTCTGTGTTGGAGGTACAGACAGTGATTCTGTGTTGGCGGTACAGACACAGTTATTCTGTGTTGGAGGTACAGACAAAGTGATTCTGTGTTGGAGGTACAGACAGTGATTCTGTGTTGGAGGTACAGACACAGTGATTCTGTATTGGAGGCACAACATTGTGGGTTAAAGGTTAGAAGTTAGAGGGGAATAGGTAGAATTCTATGTTTGCGAGCTCTATGGTCTGAGCAGAGCTGCTGCCATTGTGTCTTCATACAATCTGACTTCCTTTTGGAGGGCACAGCCCACACACACACATCCCCCAGAAACACACACACACACACACACACACACACACACACACACACATCACCCAGAAACACACACACACACACACATACACACTCTCCATGGCACCAGTGTGACTGAGGGAGGGGAGGGAAGTAGGAGGACTTTAAAAGGCAAACTTACAGCCAGCATACCTAACTCCAGTTAGTCTCTGAATCAGCCTGTCTGTCTGCTACTCAGTCTCTAAGTCAGCCTGTCTGTCTGCTCGCCAGACTCTAAATCAGTCTGTCTGTCTCTGTGTGGAGGGAGACCCTCCTGGACCGTTGTCAGGACGACCAGCAGAACTGGACCGTTGTCAGGACGACCAGCAGAACTGGACCATTGTCAGGAAGACCAGCAGAACCGGACTGTTGTCAGGACAACCAGCAGAGTATCGTGAAGAAAAGAGACTTGTATTAAGACAACCCGCGTCTTTACCAGCTACTGTCCCGCAGGGTGTGCACTCCAGGCTTAGCTCCACTGAGAGGTAATGTGTATGTGTGTGTGTGTGTGTGGTGTGTGTGTGTGTGTGTGAGACTGTTTAACATGTGTTATTCTAAATGTCTGATCTTCAAGACAGGAAACTAGTGGAAAGGAGCTTAACAATGCAGGACAAGGACACACACAAACACAAACACACGTACACACACCTCTAACACAAAAGGTCAGAAGAAAGTCTATACAAAGATGTAATATTGTTATTAATGATGCTCAGGGAAGTAGTACAACACACACACTCACACACACACAGACACACACACAGACACACACACACACAGACACACACACACACACACACACACACACACAGTGGCAGGCGAAGCCACCAGGGTTCCCACGGCTCAGTAGCTAAAAGTAACTTATTGGTTTTTAGAGAATATCACACACAGAGAGTCTACTAGTAACACAGCAGGCATACATCTTTAGGCTTTACAGTCTACTAGTAACACAGCAGGCCTACAGTTTTAGACTTTACAGTCTACCAGTAACACAGCAGGCCTTCAGCTTTAGACTTTACAGTCTACCAGTAACACAGCAGGCCTACAGCTTTAGACTTTACAGTCTACCCGTAACACAGCAGGCCTACAGCTTTAGACTTTACAGTCTACTAGTAACACAGCAGACCTTCAGCTTTAGACTTTACAGGCTACCCGTAACACAGCAGGCCTAAAGCTTTAGACTTTACAGTCTACCAGTAACACAGCAGGCCTACAGCTTTAGACTTTAGTCTTTCACCACCGTCCTTCACTTCCAGGGTTAAGAGAGAAGAGAAAGAATAAAAGAAAGAGTGACTGAAAGGAGTATCAAGAAAAGAGATGGAGAAAGAACAGAGGGTGAGCTAGATATACAAGGAGAAAGAGGAGTGATGGAGGGAGATGGATAAACAATACAATACTACTAACACAGACTTTCACTACCTCAAACCACATCTCTCTGACACACACACTGTTATGGCTTCGGTTGTGGCACTTGGTGTCTTTGCGGTGCTGCCTGTGTCTCCGCCCCTTTTTGACCTTTTTAGGAGCTGTGGAGGTTGGGGCTTGACACGACACACACACACACACAGACATTTTGTGAGGCAGACAGCATCTTGCAGTCATTGTTTGTTTAGGAGCTGTGGAGGTTGGGGCTTGACAGACACACACACAGAGAAGGAGACAGTTTGTGAGGCAGACAGCATCTTGCAGACATTGTTTGTTTAGAGACAGAAATAGATGGAGGGCATGGAACTGCATGAGTACTTTCCCACACATGACAGAGGGAGAGAAATTAAGGAAGGAAATGGAAAGAAAGAGAGGAGAGAGAGGTAGAGTGGTTGTGAGAACGGTAGAGTAGACGAAAGAGTGTGTGGTAGAGAGACGTAGAGACAGAATGGTAGAAGAGAGAGCGTGGTTGAGAGACAGAGACAGAATGGTAGAGAGTCGTAGAGAGAGTTAGAAACAGAATGGTAGAGGAGAGAGAGTGGTAGAGAGAGGTAGAGACAGAATGGTAGAAGAGAGAGAGTGGTAGAGAGATGTAGAGACAGAATGGTAGAAGAAAGAGAGTGGTAGAGATAGGTAAAGACAGCACAGTAGAGGAGAGAGAGGGGTAGAGAGACGTAGAGAGAGAATGGCAAAATATTAACATCATTAACAAACATTAACTATTAACAAATCAGGAACTATTCTTACTAGATCGTGGGAGGCTGCTCATGCTTTATTTGGGTGTATTGTGGGAGGTGCCTCCGGCCTTATTTGGGTTTATTGTGGGAGGTGCCTCAGGCCTTTTTTGGGTGTATTGTGGGAGGTGCCTCAGGCCTTTTTTGGGTTTATTGTGGGAGGCGCCTTCGGCCTTATTTGGGTGTATTATGGGAGGTGCCTCGGGCCTTATTTGGGTGTATTGTGGGAGGCGCCTCAGGCCTTATTGGGTTTATTGTGGGAGGCGCCTCAGGCCTTATTTGGGTTTATTGTGGGAGGTGCCTCAGGCCTTATTTGGGTTTATTGTGGGAGGCGCCTCAGGCCTTATTTGGGTTTATCATGGGAGGTCTCTCAGGCCTTATTTGGGATTAAAGGAACTGACAATATGGCCCCATCTACTAACCTCCAGGCTCAGTAGTTATGGAGGCCAGCCTAGCTCTTCAGACAGTCACAGTCTCCTATTTCTCAGGTAGCTTTCTGGAAATCTTCAGCTGTAACCAAGGGTGTGTCCAGAGTGTATCTACGGTGTGTGTTCAGAACGCTGTGCTGAGCTGTGATTGGCCATGGCAGACTGGAGCCTTCTGGGTAATTTCTTGGAGGAGGTCCAAGAGCACTCAACCTCTGTTGGCAAGGTAACACAACACATCACCCTCACACCCATAGCATGATTCCCATGACAGTGCTGGTGGAAGCAGAATGACACAGCACAGACAACCCCCATTTCATTTTCAAATCGCTTGTGAATAGGAATGTATTTTGCATTTAAGAGGGTGAAAGCATTACAATATGAAAATAAAAACATGCTATGTTGATGCTATGATGAGACAATAAGTATTCTGTTGAAGCAGCAGGTATACAGGGTATAATGGGTTAGGGTACATTTGGTATTAAGCATGAACTGACACAGCGTATTCTTGGCACAAAGTCAAACACATTTTCAGTGGGTGTTGGACTCCGCCAGGGCTGCCCCTTATCACCGGTTCTGTTCGTGATTTTCAAGGATAGAATCTCAAGGCGTAGCCGGGGGGAGGAGTGTGTCCGGTTTGGGGACCTCAGAATTGCTTCTCTGCTCTTTGCAGATCATGTGGCTTCTTTAGACTGTGACCTTCAGCACGCCCTGGAGCGGTTTGCAGCCGAATGTGAAGTGGTTGGGATGAGAGTCAGCATCTCCAAGTCTGAGGCCATGGTTCTCTGCCGGGAAACTGTGGAGTGCTCTCTCCGGGTTGGGAGTGAGTTGCTGCCCCAAGGGAGGGAGTTCAAGTATGGGAGGGTAAAATGCAGCATGAGATCAGCAGTAATGCGGTCGTTGTACCAGACTGTCGTGGTGAAGAAGGAGCTGAGCCGAAAGGCCAAGCTCGCGATTTACCTGTCGGTCTACGTTCCAACCCTCACCTATGGTCATGAGGTTTGGGTAGTGACTGAAAGAACGAGGTCAGGAATAGAAGCAGCTGAAATGAGTTAGAACCTTAGAGATAGGGTAAGGAGCTCGGAGTAGAGCCGCTGCTCCTTCGCGTCGAAAGGAGCCAGATGAGGTGGTTCGGGCATCTGATTAGGATGCCTCCTGGATGCCTTACATTGGAGGTTTTCCGAACTCGACCTACTGGTAGGAGACCCCAAGGTAGACCCAGAACACTGGAGAGATAATATATCTCGTCTTGCCTGGGAACACCTCGGGATCCCACAGGAGAAGCTGGAAAACGTTGCTGGGGAGAAGGACGTCTGAACTACCCTGCTTAGCCTGCTGCCACCATGACCCGGCCCCGGATAAGCGGTTGGAATGGATGGATGACACCAGCATTAAGAAGTCATAAACACTACTGTTATTCTAGAGCAAAATGAACACTACTGTTATTCTAGAGCAAAATGATCACTACTGCTATTCTAGAGCAAAATGTATAGGAACAGTAAACTAATATGTGGAAGTCTCTCCTTCCTGGATAGTCTGAAAGTAAGGTTACAACTTTCTTATGTGTTTGGCACAGCGGTAATTCAAGATGCTGAGAACTTCCAAGATTACAAACAATTATCCACATATATATCAGAATAGGCAGGTCAACACTAATCAGCATAATGTAGACACAATACTATCTCTGAAACGCGGTGGTCAAAAGAATTGCACTGCATAGCATTCAACAACTGTTTGAACCAGTGGGACGAGGTACACAAATCGTGTACTTCAGTTAAAGTACAAATACCCTTTCTAAATTTAACTCTACAAAAAGTAGAATTCTTTCATTTAAATTTCTACTTGAGCTAAAGCACAAAAGTACCTGGTTTTAAAACTACAGAAGGAATAAAAGTAAATAAATTGCTCGTTCGTTAATGTTGCTTGTAACCCTTGCAAACTGATCATGAAATTATTTTTTTTGTGACTTGTAGGTGAGCAAAAGTACTTTAAAAATAAAGGATCTGACACAGGGATTTTATTAGGCCTACGGAGTTGATGTTGCTGTTGAAATTTAAATCTGAGTCACAAATATCACTGGTGTAATAGGGGAAAACTGAAATTTGTATTGAAATTTACGTACAAGTACGAACTGACCTTGAGTGGGCTTATCAGAGATGATGTGTGTGCAATAACAGCACTATTTGACATACGCTGTTCTCTCACGTACAGCACAGATCTCAATTATTGTGTCTATTATGGGGAACAGTGATTTGCATAATATGTTTCAAAGCATTGTAAACTTCTGTAGTTTACGTTTCTTTTATATGAGGTATAATTACTCATAGCCAGGACACAACGTTGGGCACGGGTTTTCTGTTGTTGGTTTCGTGGCCACATTAGTTAATTTCCTTCAACTGGCAAACTATATCAGATTCTTCTGTCAGCCACACTTTACGTTTAGCTTGACTGTATATGTTCAGCTAAGAACTGCGCAATTCGTCCCTGTCTTTTTCAACGACAGTTTTTACTTTTTTACCTTTTAACTAAAGTTTTGCTTGCTAAATCGGTGAAAGCTCTGCTATTCGGATGAAGCTAAAAACAAACAACGTATCTGCCAGAAGTTTCGACAATGACACTTAAAGGTAGGTAGGGACGTTCAAAAATATCTGGAATAGAATCTTTATTTAGACAATCAATTTTCTCCACATTCAAGTAACGAGTAAAGACAAGATATCGCACAAAATTAATGAACTCAACAGTAGGATATTTTTGTTTGAAATGTAGTGGAGTGAAAGTAAAACGTTTCCCCAAATGGAAACACTTGAGTAAAGTACTTAAGTACAGTAACAAAGTACTTTCCACCACTGGTTGAACACCAAATACAAAGTATCACAGTTTTTGTTGGTCTGAGTATTCAAAGTCATTAAAGAGTAAGACTTAGTTTCACAACATATACATGTTAATCAATAGAGCTCTTGCTAATTCATAATGTGCTTCCAAAAAGCATACGTTTTGTTTTTGCTTGAAAAAAATCCTTAGCTTATAGCAGTTAAATAAAATATAAAAGTATTTAAAGGGATACTTCACCCATTTCCCAAAACAATATATGTTGTTCTTAAGGCTAAATTAAGTAAGTATATTGAACAAGTTCAGGTCTTAGGATCAGTGTAAGTGAAATTAACATATTTTTCCAACTACAGGCATTGAATTTATTAATTCATTGTGAATCACAATACCCATAGCTCACTGTACAACCCTTTCCTTGTCACCTCCCCAACACCAGGGTGTGGGCTTGTCAAAGCTATGTGGTGCATTAATATTGATGAATGTTGAAATCTGCTCTCCTGAGTTTCCAACTTAACTATAACAGTGTTGGGTAACAGACATTTACAAGTCCTCTTGTGAGTCTTGCACCTCTCAAAAGTCAGTGAAGTTAACAGATGGGTAAGCATCTCGTATTCTACTGACGACATATGCTGGGAGAGGGATACGATTATTTTTGCCTCAAGTCTGTCCGCGTAACATCCATTCCAGAAACGAACGACATGCAGCCAGACGAAATTGAAAACAATAAAACATGTAATAAAATTTTTATAATCACAAAAAACGTGAAATACACAATACATTAGCAAACTATGCTATAGGGTAAAGAAAACAATTATAGATCCACATTTATATTACTGATGTAATAAAAAAATTATATTATTAGTCAACAGGGTTGTTTAAAACACCTACAGTGTTCCCATCGCAAAATATTATGCTAGTACTTGCAAACTTTACAAAGAAAGTAGTGTTTTAATTTCATATGGTCAAGAACAACTTATTTAAAATTTTTATATGTTGGCACTAACTAACTATCATTACCAAGCCAATGCATAGGACCAAAATATTCGCGAACATGAATTGAGACAATTCCGTTACACATGTTCGTCCATCTTCTTTGCTGGAGGATGTCATTGTTGACAGTGTGGTATATTTGGTGATAAAAGTAGATACTTTTTTTGTAGTCAAGTATTTGCAATCAATATTAAAGGTTAGTAGGTAAGCATACCATAGTTTACTATTAGTTTTAATTAGCAAGAAGATAACTGGATGTTGTGTCACGACAGTTATGTTAAGTTATGTTTTTTTGTCTAGTCTTGTGTCTTTGGTCTTGCCACTTCCTGTTTTATTTTGAAAGTAACTCTTCCCTCATGTTCCAGACCCCATCCTTCCTGCCTTTGCCTGGTTCCCCACTGAGATTGTCTTGCCCTGCCCTGATAGTTTTCACCTGCGCCCATCACCATCTACATATAGCCCTTTTGTTCTTTTGTCTTTTGCCAGTTCGTTATGTACCCACTTCGAGTCAACCAGCTTGATCTTTCCTTTCTGTGACCACGTGTTGGATTTTGATTTTGTGTAAACCTTTCTCCATGCCTAGTGTGATTCAGATTTTTGGAGACAGCCTTCATTAAAATACCTTTTGTTTTGTCAACCTGCGTTTGGGTCCTGTGTCCTGTGTCTCAGTTCATGTCACTGGAGGACACAGACATAGTATGGTGTGAATCCTAGGTGAGCAGATGCATGTGTATATGATAATGTATGTAAGGATTGCCCCCAGGACACTTAAGGTCACCAAATGGAGACAGAACAGAGAAGGAGTGCAGGAAGCTGAGAGCAGTAAAAGCCAGTATGGTTGATAATCCTTAATGGTTATAACAGACTCTTATAAGACTACACTATGTGTTACCCTGAGGAAAGATGAACAGTGTGAGGACAACAGATGCTGGGGGTGAACAGACCAATAAAGAGAAGAGAGGGCCTGTTGTAAAAGGAGACTAAAATAAGATCAAAGGATACAAAAAGGTTCCCAGAAAGGAGATGTCATGGGGTGTTTGAGAATGAATGTGGTCAATTGGAAAATTGGGGAGTGCCCAAAAGTTTGGGGAAGTCTTGACTTGAATGTAAAATGTATAAAATAACACACAAAGATGCATAGGATGATATTACTCGCTCAGTGAACGCTGCATCCGGAGAGCAATATAATCCGGGCGATCGGCCCAGGCTATAGGTTTGGCCGATAAGATTGTAATTTAAATCCAACAATAATATACAACTGTAGAATTGAAGAAAACACAATACCCAATTATCTTTCACAAACATGTCAGCACTCAGATTTTGATCCTGCCTAAGAACAAATCCCAAATAAGAAAATATTGGTGAGTGTCAGAATCCTTCTTTATAGGCATAGTGGGGTTTTAAGAAGAAAATTATTCTTACAAACAATTGGTGAATCAGGCCCATTGTTAATAACATTGTCTAAACATTTTTAAACTCCCTACTGAGCAGTGGTCGATGCACTATTTCATGGGAAAACGAGCACTGAAAATTGCAGCGCTCCTTGTGTTCAAGACAAATTGCCTACCTATTCCCATCATAGGAATAAACTAGTTGAATTAAACCAAAGTGCATGCTGTTGAAGTCATGTTTATAGTTGATTGGAATTTTAATTTCAAAAAATGGTTGAGCAGTTAGCCTACAAAGAGATAGGCCGATACTGTATAATTAACAGTGGTAGTTATGTGATGCATCGTCAGATGCAACACATATTGTTACCTGAAAGTCATATTATTATTATTATTATTATTATTATGTGATGCATCGTCAGATGCAGCACATACTGTTACCTGAAAGTC
>JAVQIZ010040969.1:0-10024 GCA_036023535.2 Galaxias brevipinnis | reverse complement strand
AACGAGTGGTTATTTGAGTTACTGTTGCCTTTCTGTCATCTTGAACCATTCTGGCCATTCTCCTCTGACCTCTGGCATTAACAAGGCATTTTCACCCAGAGAACTGCCGCTCACTGGATAATTTCTCTTTTCAGACCATTCTCTGTAAACCCTAGAGATGGTTGTGCGTGAAAACCCCAGTAGATCATCAGTTTCTGAAATACTCAGACCAGCCCGTCTGGCACCAACAACCATGCCACGTTCAAAGTTACTTAAATCACCTTTCTTCCCCATTCTGATGCTCTGTTTGAACTTCACCAGGTCGTCTAGACCATGTCTACATGCCTAAATTGTCACGGCACCCAGGAGAGGAACAGGCTCAAATACAGACCTAACAACGCTACAGAAAAAGAAACTTAACTAGAGAAACACTGAGACAACTTTCTCAAAATAAATCGTTCCAATAGGAGACTTAGCAGTTTAATGGACATTTAACTTTCATACATGCCATGGCAAAAACAATGAACGAACACAGGGCTATGGTGCGGAGGAACTTAAATAGCTGACAAAAACAGGTGTCAACAATAATCATTAAGGGCCACACATGAGACTAATAAAACTAAATGGGCACATGGAAACATGCAGGTAGCTGTCCCCCGCAGAGTGCAGATCAAGTGTCGCTGTCCACTGGCCGGTGCTGAAACTAGGAGGAACCCTGGTGGCCCTGACCAAAATGCATTAAGTTGCTGCCATGTGATTGGCTGATTAGATATTTGCGTTAACGAACAGTTGAACAGGTGTACCTAATAAAGCGGCCAGTGAGTGTACATACGGCGATGCCCTGTCCTGTGGCTTATAACTAGCCAGGAGAGATTACTTATGTTGTGTGTCTTTCTTTTCTTTTTCAAATATTCGCTCGTACTGCGTCTCAATACCCATACTAACCTACTATATAGTAAGCCAGAAAAAGATTTAGTATGTCCCAATACATACTATGTTAAATGCAGTACACCAAAATGCATGCAACCATACAAACTATGTTGACTGCAGTACGCCAAAATGCATGCAACAATACATACTTTGAAAGTGCAGCTCATTTGTATAGTAAACTTTGTAGTTGTAAATTGATTTGTACTTGTAAAGGACTGTCTAATATCGTAACATGTAACATGTTTTGTAATTTACTAAACTATTTTCACAAATGAAACAGATTAAATATACATATATTTTCACACTTCACAAAATGCTTTAACTTTCTACATAAATATTATTTAGACAAACCTTTTCAAATGTTTCGTAGTTGTAAGTGCTTTAAACGTGTTCGCAACAAACGTCACTCGTACAGCATGAAATAATGTTCCAGCTAACGTTAACTAATCTAGGTAATGTTAACAATAGCAAACTCAGGAAATCATAACATTGTAACCTTACTTCAATAAAGATTGGTAAAGTAATTGCTAACCATGTTTTCTATTAACTATGTATCAAAATATTCTTAATTGTATTTTCAGATGAGTTTGTTAAAATATTTCTGCAAGAAGAAAAATATGTCTGATGTTGAGGAAGATGGTCAGGCAACGTTACTTAGATACTTGGGTAACAATGTGATTAGCCAACACATAGGTCGATGCGTTGGTGAAGACAAATTATTACTATTATTATTAATATTTATTTATTTTATACAGGGTTACCTGACTGAGACCAGGTCTCTTTTCCAGCTGTGCCCTGTTTAAAGGCAGACTATAACAACAACAAAATAAATAAAAGATAAGCAAAAATAAATACAAATGTTTACAATACAACAATTACAATACAGTACAATATTTAAGTTTCAACCAAAACAAGAACACTCTTCAGCTCCCAAATCCTCCAGTAAAAGTTTAAATTGTTCAACAGAAACAAACTTTTCTAATTTCAATTCCTGTTGCATCTTGTTCCATTTATCCGAGGCAAAAAAATTAAAGCTTATTAAAAATGGTGCCTTATCTTCTCAGGATTTCTGTCAATTTCTGTGTAAAGACAAAAAATACGAAATTATGTAGCAGTCATTTACCGGCACTATAGTTCTACGTGTTCACTGAGACGCACCACTAAGTTGGACAAAATAGTTAATTCTTACATGTCTCCTCAGCAGGTGCTTGAATTTTATATTTGTGGGAACACTGTTTTGCATTAAGTATTGCGCACATGCAAAGGGAAAAGTAAAATCAAATTGGGTTTGGTTGAAAGACCATAAAAAAAAATTATCAACTTGCCAGAACATATTAAATGATTTGGATTAACTTAATTACGCAATTAAACTATGTACCTTTAAATAAAATCTACCTCTCATTCTTGCTTTTTAAACATGGAAGCCTTGTTTTCTTCAGGCAACTTTGCATGTTATGATGAACATTCATGTTTTATCAATTGTTAATTTTGGCCGGTAAAAAAGATTGTATGTTCCACCTTGGTAGGTAAGCCAAAAAAATTTCTGACCAGGTGAATATTAAGAATGGGGAGCATTAAACAAAGTGAAACACTGCTTGGTTTTGTTACATTATTATGCATATAATATTATACATTATTATTATAATGCAAGGAAAATTCTCACCCTTCTTTATATATTTATTGTCTGGCCTACCAACAGGAAACAGGTTCTGTCCACGGCAGCGGAAGCAGAGCGTGATGGTGTCAAGGTGCCAACTACACTGGCTGAGTACTGCGTCCAGACGCGTGTGCCCTCTCAGGATAGCAGCTCAGACCTGCTCTATGACGACTTATATGATGACGACATGGAGGACGAGGAGCAGGAAGATGACGACGAGAGCGAGCTGGAGTCTGGAGGCGAGGCAGGTGGAGAGGAGGGTGCGACGAGGCGCTACGACAACCAGGACGACTCTGGCAACGAAGACTCATGATGACCTTTGACACCTCAACCCCGATGACGGTTGACTCCATTTAACCCCAACCCGACTATTCACACAATCTGTAACTTTCAACTCTCAAAAGTTGTGTGTGTGTGTGTGTGTGTGTGTGTGTGATGGCTCAGCAGTACTCTTTATTTCTCTTCAGGATGGTTCTCTTTGTCTGTCTGCCACTAAAGCTCACTGTTTGGCTTGCCTTTTCTGCTTTTCTCTCTGTCTTTACTTATCCCATTTTTCCCCATCTATTGTTCACTGCCAGCCAGTCCATTTCCATTTTTTTTGCTCACTCTATCTTCACTTTCTGTTTTCATGGAATCTGTTAGAATCAGAAAGAACACGTGCTCTGCTCTGCCTCTTATTCCTCATGTCTGTCCACTGACCCGTACAACCCCCTCTGCCTCAACCTCAGGGCCTCCACAGACTCTCATCCCCACTTTGTTGTGTGGCTGGCTTCTATGGGGACAGCACCCCAGTCTGTTCTTTGTAGACAACAAACTCAACTGTGAAATTGCAACTAATTGCAGTACCATATTAAGATTGTGCAGTTAGTGTTGACATTTTTTTTTTGCCGATGCCTTCTTCCAAGGTTGTGGTTTCATTAGAGCACCTAATTTCTGATCATCTTAGCCCAGTACGCTATTATTGTGCACCTACAAAGGAACAGAAGGTGGTTCATGGCTGACCAGAAAAATTTGTACCTGGATCACCATGGTCATGGAGAGAAACTTCAATGAGGAAATGCAAGATGGACCCCATGTTTATGTGAACGTGTTAGACATTTAATATTTACGTTTGTTCTTTGAGTGAGCTCCACTCGTATTGTTTTACTCACTAGTGCATGTCAATAGGACACATCGACCTATTTTAGAAAAGCATTTAGTTACATTTAATGCTTTGAATTATACTCACAAAACAGCTTTAACTTTGCATTGTAAAATGGTACAAAATACATCAAATACAAAACTGTGTGAAATGGCATTGCTGAAATTCCAACAACGCAACAAACCATAATCTTATTTCTCCAGTTTTAAACTCGTGTGTATTTTACAACTACCAATGGAATGTAAGATGCTGTGTCACAAATTGATGGACATCAAGCCAAGGATAATCAGTTGCACGGTGGTACAACCACCCATTTACCCAAACACAGGACCATACCATTCCTTTCTAGTACACTCTATCAACATTTTACTTAGAACTTTTCTTCCCTTCACAAAGACCAGTTTCGGTCGGGGGACAAATGAAATGAGATAGAATCTGATAACAGGCTGAACCTTTAATGAATATGATGTCATACACCTCGGACTAGGAGGAAGAAAGACTGACAAGAGGAGTATTGTGGATTATGTTCCAACATTGTAATGTCATTTCTTCAACCCTGTCTTTCATAGAATAGAATGAAATAGAATAGTGATAGATTTTTGAAGTTGAGTGAAGAAAATAATTAAAACAGCTGCCCTTCAAAAAACAGTTCAGATTTTTAGACAAGGAACTGTACCTGGTATATCCAAGTTCTTATGTCAAGATTTGAATTTGGACTGATCTGCCCTTTAACTAAATTAAAGATCATGTATTATGTTTCAGAGGTTGAAGCTCAAGTACAGCGGTTTCATACCCTCTTACCTTGTTTTAAAAGTAGCTCATCTGAATTCAAAGACAGCAAGTGGATAGGGTGTACTCTAAGTGCATCAGCCAATAGCAGTCTGTCACTTTGGGTTTGGCTGGGCAGTTAGGAGAATTAGATGTACGTCTTCTTATTGAATCCTCATAAGAAACCGTTCTTTGAGGAGGACTATGTTTTTGAAATATTTGCCATCTTGTTTTGGAGTCAGACAGCAGTGAACTTACTGTTGTTCTTTTAGTCAGTGTGACTGCGTGTGCTAGAGATTTTAAGTTTGCACCAATTTATCCATGCTCCTTTTCCCTCGTGGCAGAAATGGCCATCCAAACTTTGACACAAAAAAAAGCAAAATGGCTTGTATATCTGTGTCCAGACTGCTACCTATGTCAACAACCATTCGTTCTAATTCTATACTCTTCTTTGGTTGGTTGTTTGATTCATTATAGTTTTCTCCTTATTTTGTGTTGTATGGATGCAAATGTCACATATAAACGTTTCTACTGTATAAAGGTATTTTGTTGTATTTGCTTTTACAACCATTAGACCTTTTTTACTGTCAAAATATTATAAATCACACAGCATGTTAAAGGGATACTTCACCAATTTTCTTAAACTATATATGTTGTTGTTTAGGCTAATATGAGTAAGTATATTGGTTCGGGTTCGGGTCATAGGATCAATGTAAGTGAAATTCACATATTTTTCCGACCACCGGCATTTAAATGGTTAAGTCATTGTACACCACAATGCCCATTGATCAGTGGGCGAATCAAACTCAGAACTAGCAAAAGCTCTCCCCTTGGCTAAAAACTGAGGTCGTTTTAAAAAATTCAGGACGGACCCCCGATGACACAATAGTCATTTTCTAAACTCGTTTAACATTATGCTGTTTGATTGCGAAATTTGAAATGACGATAGAATGCTTAAAATACAACATTGGTATTTGATGAAAAACATATCAAAAGATTCATAATGGGTGAACTATCGCTTTAAGTAAAGTTTTATAACAGAATATTATCCACTAGTTTGCAGTTGTTTGCAGTTGCAGGCTTTGCTGACCAATTTTTTTTGCACTGTACTTTTTAATTAGACAATACCATGATGAGTAAAGAGGAACCCAAATGCAGAGTATGAGAGCCTATATGTTTCTTAGAAATAATCACAGAAAAATTGAATTCTCCTAGAGGTCTTTACTTAGGGCACTGCTTGACACAATGAACTGGACAAGGACCTCACTAACACAGGGAACCTAAATGCTGGGTTCCATGTACATTATTTACCTATGAAGTCACCCTATGTGTAGCTTCATAGAGCCAGGCAATTCATTTGTTATGTTAGTGCAAAGTACAGAAAGGACAATATACAGTGGCTTGCAAAAGTATTCAACCCCCTTAAAACTTATAAGATTTGTCTGGATTACAAATTATAAATTGAGATTTTGTTCTGTTTAATATTTTATTTCAAAAGACTGACGCTCAAAATAATTATTTTAAAGTGACATTAGTTTTATGTTTGCAACGTTTTGTAAGAAAAATAAATAAATGAAATATGCTGTTTGCATAAGTATTCAACCCCCAACAAATGAAAAAGCTGTGGCGCAAACCTAAAACTGCCCATGCCTCAAGAAACACCATCCCTACAGTGAAGTGTTAGTGGTGGCAGCATCATGCTGTGGAGATGCTTTCGATCGGCAGGAACTTAACATATTGTTGAAATTTAAGGAAGAATGGTTGGAGCAAAATACAGGGCGATACTGCAAGAGAACTTACTTCAGTCTGCTGGAAAACTGACGCTTGGGAGAAACTTCACCTTTCAGCAGGACAATGATCCCAAGCACAGGATCAAAGCAACACAGACGTGGTTAAACAACAAAAAGGTTAATGTCCTACAGTGGCCGAGTCAAAGTCCAGATCTCAATTCCATTGAGAATCTGTGGCACTGTTTGAAAGTTGCAGTTCACAGGCATCCTCCAACCAACCTAAACAACCTTGTGCAAATCTGCCAACAAGAACGGAATGTTCACTCCTGAACAGTGTGCAAAGCTTGTAGATACGTACCTCAAAAGACTTCAGGCTGTTTTTGCAGCAAAAGGTGTCTCTACCAAATACTAATGTGTAGGGGTTGAATACTTATGCAAGCAGCATTTTTCAGTTTTTTATTTTCCTTAAAAGATCTGCTGATGGATAATTCATTTTGGGATTGAAAATGTACTGTTAGAGCATATGAGTTTGCTATAAAAATACTTACTTGAAACATTTGTTAAAGTATCATTTGTAATCCAGACAAATCTGATCAGTTTCAAGGGGGGTGAATACTTTTGTAAGCCACTGTAACTTCGCTCAATGGAAGCATACTATATTCAAATGAAAAGTCAAACTCAAAAATGATCAAGCCATATTGGGATTGCAATTTCGATTTCAAATTATGTGTCTATTATCTGGGTCATAATTTAAATCCAAATGCATAGAATGTGTTTGTATTTTAATTTAAAAATTTCTCTCATGTTCCCCATCAATTTTGTCTACATCACCGGTAGATCTACATACTTAATACTTAATTCTGATGTCTATTGGTGTACGGTAGGGATGGGCACGGTTATTTGAATATTCGATTATTCAAAATGATTGAGTGGGTATTCGAATGTAGCTGCAGTTATTTATAAATGTTTTGCCTACAGTTAATTTAAATTGAATGTAATTAATTAGCAATTTTGATTACATAATGTTTATAACGTGTACACCGATACCACTGAAATATGTAAAAAGTAGAAATCTATCCATCCATCCATTTTCCGCCGCTTATCCGGGGCCGGGTCGCGGTGGCATCAGGCTAAGAAGGGTAGTCCAGACATCCCTATCCCCAGCAACGCTTTCCAGCTCCTCCTGGAGGATCCCGAGGGGTTCCCAGGCCAGATGAGAAATATAATCTCTCCAGCGTGTTCTGGGTCTACCCAAGGGTCTCCTACCAGTAGGGCGTGCCCGGAAAACCTCCAACGGGAGGCGCCCAGGAGGCATACTTATCAGATGCCTGTACCACCTCATCTGGCTCTTTTCGATGCGAAGGAGCAGCGGCTCTACTCCGAGCTCCCTTCGGATGACCGAGCTCTTTACCCTATCCCTACGGCTGAGCCCAGCCACCCTTCGGAGGAAACCCATTTCAGCCGCTTGTACTCGCGACCTTATTCTTTCGGTCACTACCCAAAGCTCATGACCATAGGTGAGGGTTGGGACGTAGATCGACTGCTAAATCGTGAGCATCGCCTTTCGGCTCAGCTCCTTCTTCACCACGACGGTCCGGTACAACGCCTGCATTACTGCTGATGCTGCAATTCAATTATTTAAAACAAGCAATATTGTTTTTAATTAAAAGAATACACTTTTAATGATGGCACATCCTTTCAATTGTAGTACCCAGCCAAGACATGTGAAACAAATGGAAATAATAAACAGGCCTTTAGAGATATGGGGTCAAAAAGATTAAGTCTGTTACTTTATAATGTGGCATTGTGGGAGCGGGGGGGTGGGGGGGTGTATGTTTACTTTTCTTTTCAACCAATGTGGTGGTTATTGTGCAAACGAGTGAATGAGATATAAAAACAACTGTTCCACTGAAGTTCCCTAGTCCGCCTGTTTCATTGCTGCATGTTAACAAAGAAGGAAATAAAGAACCAATGTAGACTACGCTGGCGCCGTTGAATCTGGCGCTTTATTCCGGAGTTCTCCCGACTGCACAGCTCCCTGCGAACGAACAACCAATCTTTTTGCTGGTATTTGTTCGCTTACATAACATTTTTTAATTGCAGCCGGTACCTTTGATACTGTAGAAAACGAGTACCGTCATGTTTTTAAGATTTTGGCATTGACTTGGTACCAAAGTATTGGTTCTCGTGACATCCCTAGTTAGCACACAAGCAATTGGCATGATCTATCACGTCTTTAATTGATACATTTTCTTAGACGTTACCTTTGATGCGTAATGAAGATCTTCAGCAGAGTGAAGCACAGACACAGAGGACGTCCCATCCCAAGTGACGTACTCAAATGGAACAAGAACATCCTGGGGCAATAAAGCAGTGGGAACTTTGCCTGATTTACCAGGCTGTTCTCGCCCCGGATCAAAGCGGTCCAGAATCAAAGTGACACCTTTTTCGTCTGAAGGAGAATGACAGATAGAAACTTTTTATTTTATTTAAAATATACTGGCTTTGCATTATTAGCACATTTTATTAAGCTGACAATCCCTTGTGTATATTTTGTTAACCACATTTTAGTCGCCATTCACTCATTACAGACTGTGGGCAAGGGCAGAAAATATCCATTAACTTCTCTTGCACCTCTGTACAACGCAAAACCAAGTTTTTGCATTTGTACATTTAAAGTAACTGTACTTCCATTTTTGTTGTTTGAGCCTGAATTCTAGTTAAAATGCTCAGGAATACTTAAAAGTAACTACATTGAAGAGAGGCATGCTCAACTTCATATGAATTTAAAGCCACCAAAAAGAAAGCAATTCATAAGTTATATATTGAAATTAAAATGTATAGGCTGTCAAGCGAAACTATTATGAAGCACTAATTTAATTGAGGTTGGGTAATTACTTATCATTTAGATTAATAATAATAACCTTTGTTCAAAGAACGAGAACAGACACACAATAAAACGTATACATTAAAATAAAATTTTAATATGCAGTATAAATATAAACTAGAAATGCATTTCCCTGCGCAAATGCGATGTGACACCTCGCAGTTATTCGACTGACCGCCTTAGTAGACAGGACAAACGTGTTTTCAGTTTTTTTTTAATATCAAGTGATTAAACAGTGAATGCTCCAAATTTGTGTTATTTACTACACGTTTATTAATAAAAACAAATTAATAAATTTTCAGTTGATCTAATAGTGACAGTTTCAGTGTCGAAAAAAGGTTTTTAATTTTACCGAGCTGATACTTTGGTGCGGCCAAGCGGTGACTTCAAAGAGCTCTAACCTCCTATGGCCAACTTTGACATGAGTTTACTTCTTTGTCTGAGAAAAATAATGTATATGTTGCTACAGATACTTTGGAAAAACGAACTGCCTTTACAGTTACATGGTCGTTTACCTAAATTAAAACAAAAATATTAAATACGTGTATGCTGAAAACCGCGAACGTGCCAAACAACTTAGCTTTTTTATGACGCGGTCCTAGTCAACAATTCTAGGTTTCGAACGACAGTTTGCCAAGACACTGCTTGCAATTGCGTTTGTACACGCATAATCAGTGCCAGATAATCACCGGGTCGAAAACACATTTCAAAACATCTCAGTAAAATGTAGGTCCTATTGCAAGATCATTGCTCAGTATTATTTGTACATATCTGCTTATTCCTATAAAGCGGTAATAAACAGGCATATTCTCTCGTTGAAATACTATCGTTTTCCCTGCCTCCCTCCACAGTTCTCGCCAAATCGATCTTGCAAAAGTCACAGCAAACTCCTATATTATAGCCTATATTTCATTTATCATTACAATGATGAT
>JAVQIZ010040968.1:0-14997 GCA_036023535.2 Galaxias brevipinnis | reverse complement strand
CTCTCTCTCTCTCTCTCTCTCTCTCTCTGGTAGGCTACTGACTTCTCTTTGGTAAGTCAGGGTACACACTGTGACTAGGCCCTAAATAGCAGCCTGCTAAATCTGTTAACTGCTAATTAGAGTCCTCCTCTTAGTTTCACTTCCCTCATCTAGAGAGCTATGCAGAACCAGGGGTCCATTTCCTATGTAGGGACGACTAGGGCCATCTTTTTATTTCAGTGAGACTAAATCCCCAGGTGGTTGAAGGATATTGTAGGGTACATCTTTATCTCAGGTAACGCTATGTTTTTCATAAATAACAATACAATAATTGAATGATGCCAATATGATGTTTACCCTCTTACAGCTTACAGCCGTGACCCTCAACAGAGTTCAACATAAACAAACAAAAACAGCCCATTTGTAGGAGGGGTCAAGCACAATTTCCCGCCTAGTGGACCACGTAAAGAAAAGGTCAAAGGTCAACAACGTAGGGAGGGAGCGGGGGGCTTAATACCGGTTGACGCTGTCGTGCGCTGACTGCACTCCGTTGTCAATCTGCAGGACGGTCTTGTAATCCACGTAGGCCTTCCGGTAGCGCTCCAACGCCTCGTAGGCCATGGCGCGGCGCAGGAGGGGCTTCAGGGAGAACGGCTGCAGCTCCAAGCACCTGGGATTCATAGCAACGCAGGGCGACAAGATCAGGCAAGACGCCACATCCCCTCTGTTACGTGGAACGCTAAGAGGCAGGGTGGAGACCAACAGCATGACGACAGGAGGACTTTAGGGTGAGCCGTCTGCTGGGTCTTATTTAAGACACGCTTTGGCTTTGCTGTGTGTGTAAGCGTGTGACGGCGCGAAAGAGAGGGGAAGAGTGTGGTGGTGTGTGTCTGTCACTGTGTGTGTGTGTGTGTGTGTGTGTCTGTCACTGTGTGTGTGTGTGTGTGTGTGTGTGTCACTGTGTGTGTGTGTGCGCTTCCATGATGACCTAAAGTCACACTGAGACTCAGTTCAGTTTCCTTACAAGGGATTTCTTCACTTATCCCACAGTCGGAAAACTCAGACTGAAAGAGGAAAAGGCTCAAAGTCGTGTTACGTAAAACTAATATTAAACCGACGCTAACAGGCCCTTCAAAACCCAAACACACTCAGCTTGGATAAATCTTCTTTTGAAAGATGTGAGGGGCTACGGATGATAAAAGTCTCCGACTCAACCAATCAGATCAACTCCATATTTGGTCAATCAGATCAACTCCATATTTGGTCAAGGAGACAGCCAGGAAATAAGCTGAGCTCTGTCTTTGTACCAAACCCATTCCAGGCAACACAAACGTATCTCCTAGAGTCTCAAAGCACATGATTAAACTCAGGTCGCTAAACCGATTCAATGGAAAAGAGGAATAAAACAAAGAGGCATCCTCGTTTTTGGGGAAACGAGTGTGAGATTGGGAAGAGGGAGTGCGGATGTCTGTGGTGGTGGTGAGTCAGTTCATTTAAACCCAACCCTCATTGAGCTAGTTTAGCAATGGGAATCACTTAGTCACCCTATTCATCTCAAGACACCCATAAACTAACGGACTTGTTAGCGGCAGTCAAAAACTATATTCAAGTCATTTTGTGTTCATTGGTTATCCTTAGACGTGTGTGTGTGTGTGCGCGTGTGTGTGTGCAGTGTAGTTGTAGCGTCTGTCTGAAGGTCTTACTTTGTGCAGTCCTGAATGCAGTCCTGACAGCTTCCGTCTTTCAGGTAACACGCTGCTCTGTTGGAGTACAGCACACACAGGTCCTCAGGGCTCTCCATCCCTACAACAGGAGCAAGACACAACAACAGCATGGCGTGTGTGTGTGTGTTATGAATCACTCGCCCGCTTATCCTAAGACGCCTTGTGGGTTTCATGTGCCCCGACAAGTGGGTGGGGCAAGTTCAAGCAGAGTTTCATAGGGATCTTGATGTGTTCTTTTTCCATAGTGCTAACCCTGGAGCTTTCTGTTCTGTAACGTCACTGCTAAAGTGGCTCCCGTGTGCTCCGTCTGTCCTTACATTACCTCTACACCCACCATCCCCGCATGAGTTATTAATATTGTGTGTCGCACCGAATGCTTCACTAGTGGGTTCTGATCGGCTAGTTGTTGGTTTGCTGTGCTTTCTATGAGGTTTGGTCACGGAGAGTGAGCAGTAGCTTGGTTTTAAAGCCTTCCAAAGTTAAAATGGCCGAAATGGAAAAAGCGCCTGGTGGCATTTTGGCAACAAACAGCAGGGTGGAGGGTGCACGCTGTTTTCCAACCTGTAGTCAAGGGAAATAACGACAACCACTTCGCTTACTGTTTCAGTTGACGCTGTTCAGCAGGTAAGGGGACACTGCAAACGGAAGCTGTCACTTGTACAGTACTGTGCAAAGGTTTTAGGCAGGTTTGAAGTCTTTAAAGTTAGGGAAATATAGATATATATAAAAATATAAATGTTTATTGTTTATTGTTTATCCGTTCATAAAATACAAAGTGAGGACAAAGCAAATCTGTGTCAAATCAACATTTGGTGTGACCACCTTCAAAACAGCATGGCTAAAACGTATGCACAGTACTGTATGTGTGGGGCCTGTGTCTCTCTCATTTGAGTTTCACTAATCAGTTCAACAAATAGTTCAGAGATCTTTACGGAGTTGTCATTTAAATCTTCATACTATTGATACTATGGGTGGTGGACTGGAGATTACATCTAGGCTTCACCACAGCCTGGCTAAAGGAAAGACCTGTTTTCCAACTTCTGTGACATTCTCTCCAAATGAGACGGTGCATAGTTCACAGGAAGAGGAGAAACCCTCCACCTCCATCCACGGTCCTAGGCCATAACCTGAATGTTTGTCATTCCATTGTGATCACTGATTGACAGCAATGTCCCAGCATGGGTGGTGGTATATACAGAAGTGAAAGCACACTGAGACAACGGAGGAGAGCCAATGGAACGTGATGTATGCTCTCCCACCCACCACCACTATTAAGATCCTAATCAGACTCAAATCTGGGTACATCAAATATAATAATATACATTTTATTTGTATAGCGCTTTTTTTGGAAACCCAGAGACGCTATACATGTCTAGTGTAGGTGGCACCCATGTTACTCATCCAAGTTACTCAATGCTCAATGAATGAATAAATGATAATCCTATCCTATCCTACACTCACAGCGGTAGAAGAAAGCTGCTTTTTGTCGTTTCATCACGGTGTGTGAAGCACAGTCCTAAACGTGAGTTCAAAACAGTCCTCAGTAACCATGGCACCAGGCAGACGATGAACGCCCCTGGCAGCCGGCGGGCTTACAGCGAACGCGATGACAGACTGCCTGAACGATATCGATGAGTTGGGTCCCTCTCTCACAAGCACAAACACACACAACGCGAGTGGGCGGGTGGGCGGGACGAGGGACCCTGGAAGGCAGCAGTTCCAGTCCCCTTTCCCCTTAAGAGGAGAGAGATTTACAACCGCCAGGCGACGAGCAGATTCAATTTCACAGCGAGTGGTCAGAAGTCACGTGACCCGCACAGACCTGAGCTGAGAGGCTTAACTGCAGGCCATCAGCTAAAAGAGAGACACGGTAACGCTACGCAGCCCGTGGTGGGGCATCACGTTAGCGCTGCCCTGAACGGGCTTGTACCACACTCCACTGAAGGGCTTGGGTAAACGCCAGGGGATTAGACACTGTGAGGTATAGAGCAGGGCTCTGATGAGCAGGTGAGCACAGGAGGAGAGGAGAGGGTCAGTTAGTTTATTACTGCAGTAAGGGCTAACCTTTGATGAGCAGGGAGCTGCTTGGTGGATTTACTAGATGGGACAGCAGCATAAAACAATAAAGCAAATCCATGACTGAGCATTGAATTCTAGAACTTCTCCCAGGCTAGTTAATATTTTCAATTAAAGGGTATAAGGTGAATATATTATTATTAGAAGAAACTAACAAATAAGATATACCAGATTTGAATCTGAGCATAATAATAGACTGTACCATACTTTGTAGCAAAGTACTTTTGTCAAAAAGGCTGATTTAAAAACGAAACCGTCAGTTAAAACAATCAACCAACTACAACAACAACAACGACAGAGGAACCAGCGCCGCCTACCTGAATCTGTGAAGCCATTGATGGCCTGTGTGTATTTGTCCAGGGCATCAGCAAACTGCCCGTTCTTAAACAGCAGGTTCCCCTCGTTCTTCAGCCTGGCCAGTGGCGGGGGCAGGGCTCCAGAGGGGGCGTCAAGGTTGACACCGCCTGAGCCGCTTCCCTCTCCCCCGGCTGCCGGCGCTGCCTTGGAGCTGCTGCCTCCGCTGGCCGGCTCTGCCACCGAGTTCTTTTTGCCTGCCTGGGATCCGTTCGCTAGCCCCTCCTGGCCTACTTTGTACTTGTCCGAGCTGCCCCCTCTGCTCCTCCGGTTTCCATGCTGGCTGCCGGTGTCGCCGTGCGAGCCCCCGTCCCCGCGGCCATGGGGTTTTTTCTGAGCGTTCCCCATGTCTCCCCTCTCGACAGGAGACGCAGCGCTCTCCCCTCCCACAGGCTGGCTAGGTTCAACCGGACGAGCTGGGAGAGAGACGAAGGCGGAGGGAGGGGAGAGAGAGCGACACACACAGGAAACACGAGAGAGAGAGAGAGAGAGAGAGAGAGAGAGAGAGAGAGAGAGAGAGAGAAGGCACACCCACAGCACACAGTCAGCCGTTACATCACTGTGGGGGGAGGGTTGGATGCACTACGACGCAAAACCACTTGAAAGGGGAGTTCCAGGAAGCTAGTGATGTAGGGAGCGGGGGTGGGGTGGAAAACACAGACCGGCACTCTGTGAAATGCCGCCTCTCTGAACGCTAGCTGGCTATCACTCCTCTCGGTAGTACAGCAGTCTTGTGATCCACCACTATCCTATCGCTGCTGAGCCCCCTTCTGAAATGACCTAGACACACACTCCACATTAGCACGGGTGATTTTACTGGTGGATTAGCGGCTAAATCCTGGGCCAGGCACTTACACAGGCTGCCTGTCGGAGATTGAATCACCAAAAGCAGGGTTTAGACTAGAGACTTCTCTACACCTAAGGGGGAATAGAAGACTTTGACTCAGCAATTGGGAGTATGAGATTTGAGCCCCCTATTTAAATGCTATACAAACACAGAGATGGATCATGGAGGCACCTCTACCAGGCGTCTCTACTGAACAGGGTAGCCAGCACTAAAGTATTATGACCAACGTTTATAATCAGACATAGATCTCTTATGAAAAGCTCGCTACTTGGTTAGTTAGTTAGTTAGTAATCTAGCTTTCAATCAGTTGCAAGTCCACAGCTTATTAAGGTCGGGGTCTTTCTTCAAAGAGTGGAAAGCATGATCTATTTCAAATTTCAACTATACTGTTTAAACTGTAAGTTTAATTTTGGTCTGAACAAAAATAACACCTTTGATAATGTACATACCTGTAAAAGAAAAAAGATTTATTATGATAGACAATGGAACAAATGTTTATCTACAAACACACATAAAGTTCAACTCGCAAATTATTATCTCAACTGCTGTGTGAATCTGTGTTCTAGACAATTTGTCAGCTATCGTTGCCTGGTATCAGGAAAGAGATCAGTTGGTCAATTAAGATGCTGTGGATTCTGGTATTGAATACTGGAATCCCAAAAAATAACTTCTAAATGTGGAAGATTGTCCTAACTACATTAAAACCTAATCCATCCTCGTTCTCTCTACTAGTACTGAAGGAGATTCTCCCAGCATATGGTGCCTCATCATCCAGTACATTCTGAGCTTGAGGCTAACAAACATGATTTACACAAGAAAAACAAGTGGAGGACTTTTGACATTTCAATATACACAGGATAGGATGTTATAATATCCATTATGCCATACTCCAAGATGAGCACTTCAAAAGCCAATATTTCAGAATGGACTTGGGTTGAGAGGAGATATGTCATTGGGGTTTTCAAGTGGGCACCCTCCATCCCAGATGTTTAGTTCATTTGAGCCTACGACACCTCCAGAAGGCTTAACGTTGAGCAATAACGTCTCAGAACCACCTCTATATCCGTTCTCGGCACGGCCAGGTATTAAAAAAAGTTGTTTATTAAGCTGAGAGATATCCCTATACCTGTACCTATTACCTATTCCGGCAGGCGCTTTCTGCCAACTCTTAGATTTAACCTCAGAACACAAAATACCTGTTTTGCCTTTCTTCTTGTCATCCTCTTCCTCATCATCGTCACCGTCCACATCCTGTATAAGGATCTTCTTTCCTTTGCTATGCAATGCCGGAGTGCATGCGGTAAGTTTCTTGTCCACTTCAACCAAAAGTTTCTTAATGCCATATTACCCAAAAAAAAAAAAAAAACAAGACCAGTTAAGTATTATTTTTATAAATGCATCCCATCTAAGACAAGCAGCACGGACATTATTTTCTTGCCTTTCAAATTGCTGTGACACTTACTGACCAATTTGAGGTACTAACGCTCCTTCATTTAGTAGGCAAAACAAATGCAAAGATGTGATTGTAAGCAGTTCTTGATACTGAGGGCAAAAACACTTACAGTGGCTGTTACATTCTGGGGCTCCTCACGCAGAACATTTCTCAGGTCCTCAGCGGCCATTTTAAAATGCCCCTGCTGGTTATAGACGGTGGCCCGCCGAAGTAAAGCTGGGGAAAGACGTTTAATATCAAGACATTTTAATTTACTTTCGTTTTTTTTAAGTGGTAACTTTGGAAGATAGTGTACCTTTCATGTTGCCAGGTTCAAGTTCCAGCACCCTCTGGCAATCCTTCAAGGCGTTGTGCCAATGCTGAAGTTTGATCTCGGCCTGAGCTCTGTTGTTGTACGCAGAGGTAGTTGGTCTTATGGACAGACTCCTGTAACAGTCGAAACATTGACTTGAAGAATGCGTAGTGAGGGTTAAGCATCACAGAAATACGTCACGTACTTAATAGTGGTGGACTGGGGTTATAAAGACCCGTAGGAAAGTAAAATCCAAAAATTAGATCTAATTAGTGTCTCTTTTTGTCTCCTAGACACAAATGAGACAACTGTGATACTTCAATGAGACTTTGAGCTTTGTCTCTTACCTCTCAAAATCTCCTCAGGAAAAATTGTGACATATAATCTCACACTTGTCTAAAACTGAGCAGTAAAGGAGTTCTCAGAATTGTTTCTAATGAGTCTCATTTGTGTCACCAAGTATTTATGACAGGTATTTTGATCTCAATCAAAGCTCAGCCAAGTCTCAAAATTTTTGCTCCTAAGAGGCCTGTAGCGGCAAGTAGTCAAAAACAAACGAGCACAAGTGAGACAAAATTAAGGACTCGTGTTGCTCCTAGACAACAATGAGACATAGAATTTTTCCCATTGAGAGAGAGTCGTTAGTGTGAGGTGTGACGGTTTTTAGCATAAGGTGTGGCATTGTTTTTGAAATGCCTCGGTGTGAGTGGTGTCACCGTGAATAGTATGCCACTGCCTCTTCGTAGTCATTGGCTCTGAAGGCCTCGTTGCCTTTGTCCTTCTCCCTGTTTGCAAGGACGACTTTCTCTTGTTCGGACAGCGCTGAAATGTGGTGGGCACACAAACTCAATGATCTCTGTCAATATTGTGAAAATATACAGCAATCAACTGTGGTAATTTAATCCATAATAAATTATTTACCTGTTGCATTAACTTTGGGTTTGATTTTAGGATGGCCAGTGTTTATAATAACAGGGGGGTCTTTAGTCACAATTCCATCCACTCGTTCACACTCTTTGTCAACGTCAAACCTGCCATTCAGAGTTACAGCCAAGGAGAGAGGATATAGGGTTTCTTTATCTGTCCAAGTATGAGGCTCTGCTAGAGCTGCATTCAGCGACACATTACATGAACTCCGATACATAGAGACCTAGGCAGCTATTGATACAAATCAATGCATTAATTTCTGATAAGTACATTTTACAATTTAGGGAACAATTTTGGTCGAAATGAATAACTTACTTGTCCCACTCGCTGTAATCACGAGGCAGAACTTTCTTTGGGCGATTCTTATCTCCAGTTGAAAATGAATTATTCTGTAACGCAATTTATCAAGCGGATTATGGTTGATTATTTTACCCTTACTATTATGTTTTGTTTGCCATCGAAAAACATTTGAAGTGCTTTTTTTGACGGACATTACCTGGTTAAGAGAAACAGTGCAATTGGAACCACGAACTGGTGGAACATTCTCATTCTCGCAATCAGCAAACAATGACTGCTGTTTCAGTGTCTTTTCACACACTTTGGATTCTTTTTCCCACATCTGAAAGCATAAAACATTGGAAGAACAATTGAATTGTTCTAAATGAATTTATTTTCTACCACAGCAAGGATAAATTATAATGTATTTATGATTCAACATGATGACATACAGTAAGATATAACCGGGTTGTGTTTACATACTAACATTGCCAATTATAATGAAATACCTTGAGCTCATCAGTGATCTGGCTCCATTCATCTTTAGACAGACTGGCAGCAGTACCCACAGGCTTGTCTTTCCGAAGAGCTCGGCTCTTTGGATTCAGTTTCTCCAGGTGATTCTCACAAAACTGGATCAAATGTGGGTAAATTCCCTCCTCTCCTGACCTTTACAATTACAGTGATGGATACAGGATAGATAAATTAAACAATATGTCATTGTAATACCAGCCACCTGCCTGGTTGCTCTGATCTCAGTATCAAATACCAAATAACTATGTCAACAATTAGAGACTCACGTCAGCACTCTTAATATCCTCTCCAGGTATTTAACATCAGTACATTTCTTAATGTATTCATAATCCAGGTGGTCCACAGGAATCTTGTCATGATGACTGACACTGGAAGCATTCCCATCTGGGTTTAGCATTGAGGACACTGCTTGTACACTCATAGCTAAAAGATAAAATCAAACAAACAAACAAAACATTAAATTAAGGTTACGTAATATAATGATCATGAAGATGGCAGCCAGATCATCTAAATGTTTTGCCAGATAGCCAGCTAAGTTAGCAAGGTTACTTCTGCCTGGTTAGCAAGTTCACTCACCTCTCACTCAGCAGCCTATGTTAGCCGAATATAACAGCTTTGAAGAGTGGAGTCAAAAATATTATATCGCTGGAAAAATAGTTAAATATGTTTTACCGAGCAAAACTAGCCAAATTCGTTAACATAAATAAATGTGCGTTTACATAAGTAGCCGCTTCGCCGTTGCTACGGTAACCGAACACATGTGGGTGGGGGGGTGAAGAGGGAGGTTGGGACGGGAGTGTTATTTGCAACTTATTTAAAAGCCATAATTAAATTATCTATACGATTTTTCTTATCCGTACTTCATCACTATCAGATTAAATAAGCACTAGTTTGCTCATGCTTGGATGCATATTTCAGTTTTCGAAGATTTAAATCCCGCTCCCTAAGCGGAAACACGTGACGCTTCTCAAATAGGCTCCAAATTTAAAACGTTGATTGCTACGACTGGAAGAGGTGGTCTGTCTACCAGCTGCAAACACAAGCGTAGGTAGTGCCGTAGCTATAACTCAAGGACGATTCTGCGACACCACAATTCGAAGCCACAGTTGATGCTTTAAAAAGCCTGATTTTATCACTAGGTGAGTCTCGCTTTTTGAAAGAACACGCTTTATGTTTTCAAATTGGAGCAGTGCTTCCATTGTATACAAGTAATTATGTGGCTAGTGTTGGGTCGCTAACGTTAGCTGAATAGCAACAGAACCATACTCTATTTGACTTTTTATGCCCCCCCCCCTACCGCATTTCTCTGTTTTTGCATTGTTTTATTTTTCCTCGAAGTTATGCACTTTATGTTTGTTATCCTCATTTATTAACACACGCTTGGCTAAATATTTGGTTATGGTTGTGTGCATGCTAAGAATTTGCAACCTGGGTGTAACCACTGGCGGGCGGTGGGCAAATAATTGGATCCCACGGGAGAGATACGCTTGGTAGTGGCTGATTCGCTTCTAGGTTTTGGCGGCTACAGAGTATTTTTGAGCGGGCGAGTGGAAGTCATGGAGATTCTAGAGTGACATACTCAAAACCAAGCCTGGGGATTTAAATTAAAAGCACGCGCACACATAGCAACGATGATGAAGTTGTGTTGTCAGCTGTTCTGTTTCTGCCAGCATTGGTTTACTTATTCTTTGGACACTAAAAGCTACTTATCGTTACGAAAACAATACCTGAAATATTTTTCGCATTCTGTCAGTATAATATTTAACCAGCTGTCAAAGTGGTGTCATTTGAGTTTTTACAACCTTTCCTTCAAAGTGAGTGATTTAATTAAGTTTTTCAGGCTGGCTAAAATAAGCTAGCTAACATTTACGCCAAAATATACTGGCTAACTTTAAGCAATAGTTGTATGTATCATTTTGTAACACTGTCTCTTGTTTGTATTTTGAGAGGGTCAAGTGCCTGCTCTGGAATACCCTACATAAGGCAGAATGGAGCACAGTCTTGGGTCAGATGTTAATCTTCTGCGACATAAAGACCAGCAACATTATGGACTCAATCTCGACGGGGGATACTCTGACTCTTTCCATAGCCCCAAGAAGGAGAGTGAAGCCAAATATGACCCATCACCCAAGTCCTTTTGTGGCCATGGCTATCACGAAACTCCTAAAGAGAACTTAAAATTGAGGCGTGAACACTGCAACAAGTCCGTTACACCCAAAAAGGACCGAAGCAAAGGAAAATGTTTAGACAAAGATCTCATGAGTGAGCCCCTTCAACCGTTATTAGGTGACTGGTGTGAAACTCCCAGAGTCCTTAAAAGAGATCCTTCACTGTGTAGGCGTCTCCTTATGTTAAAAACTATCACAGAAGTAAAAAGTGACAACATTAGAACCCCCTTCCACAAAAAGACTGAATCATTTGGAAATGTAGGATCCAGGTGTAGCTCTAATGTGTTCTTTGACTCCCCTGATGCTAAATTGATGGGAGCCTTGGCTACAAGCACTTTAAAACCTGAAGATGTGCCTCAGTCCGGTAGAAAACGGCGCCTTCTTTTCTCCCATGTAAAGACCTCGACTCTCGAAGATGGAAAATGTAATCTCGCCGACCTCTCTAGTTTTGAACGGAACATATCGCTCTCGGATGGCGACCTGGACGACAGCATCATCTCTTCAAATCACCTCAGCGCGGAGATGCTCCACACTCCAGACCTCGGCAAATTCCTTCCCTCGCTGAAAGAGAATTTCCTAACGCCAGTCAACAACGGTTTGACAGACAACCTCGGACATAGTCCAACCTTCTTGAGCGCGCTTTCCTGCACGCCCACTCCTAAAAACGAGAGGTCGGTGAGTGAGGACAGCGGCTTCAGCTCCCTGGCCCTAGACAAATCCCAGGACTCCTCGGTGGACTACGATGGCTCCTTCCAGGAGCTGCTGCCCTCCTCGGCCTCCAGAGCGCGGAACACCCCGCGGCTTACAGAGATTAAGACGAGGGCCAAGCTGGAACGCCAACGAAGGCTCTCCACGCTCCGAGAAGGAGGTTCCCAGTCTGACGAGGACAACGGCACCAGAGCCCGGGCAAACAGTGATCTGACAGGCAAACTACAGCAGCATCTGAGCGTTGCCAACGAAGAGGACGTGTTTGACTTGAGTGTGACCCCTCTCAGGACGCCGGGCGCTTCCGATGTCAGTCTCGACGACCTCTCCCTGACACCTGCCCTGCAGTTGGTCCACGCCATGTGCCAGCGGAATGCCAGCAGGTCGTTGTCGGAGCAGAGCAGCTTAGAGGTGCTGCTGAGGGTGGCGGCGGCGGCAGTGGCGACGCCGGAGACGTTTAGGACCACCATGCCTCTGGCGGGGCTGATCGGCAGGAAGATTGGCCTGGGGAAGATGGACGTGCTCACGGAGCTGAAGAAGAGGAACCTGAGACACATCCTGGCTGTGGTCCTCCGCCACCTGTCCTCTGAAGATGTCTACAGGTGAGTGTTATATAACTTAGACACCACTAACAAAAGTTTACTGAAAAATCTACATTTATATAAGCTCACCTCCAATAAAAACAACATACCTTTCAGGAAACTCAAAACCACCCATTGTAATATACCTGTATTTATTTATGTTGAAATTGATATGATGTGTGGCCTGTAAAACATAACTAATTATATTAATGCTTTGTTCTTTGTCGACCAGATTTGGTCAGGTGAGTGACAGTTGGAACGAAATTATACTGCAGGACCATCATGCTAACCACAGGAGAAAGCTCTACGTGAAAGAAACCAAGGCTGCTTTTGAGGTGTGCATAAAGCTAACATACTGGGAACGATTTGAATAATCTTTTCACTATAAAACTAATAATGAGAACTTAATTAAACAACCCACCTGACCTGTCTAGCCTAGTTGTTAGGTTTTAAATGCAGCAAATTTTCGTGGACCATATCGACGTCCCAATTGTTCTATTACAGCTCACCAGAGCATCGCGTGTTCCTGACGCCGAGACCAGGCTTACACTTGCCAGCAGGTCGGCTCTCAAGTTGGTGCAGGCCCAGGCCAGGACTCCCAACTGCTGCACCCCTCAGTCTGCCTCAGGCAGTTTAACCCCACTCCAGCACAGTGATTCACACTCCAGCAGCAGACGGGAAGAGTTTCAACAAGTGAGTTGCAATAGTTTTTTTTATTATATGTTACATTTTGTATTTTGCTGTACCCATACAAAGAATGTATGTGATAAAAGTTATGGATTTGAGAAATGCATTCACTTTGGAAGTTGTTGTTTTTTTGCTTGTCATGTTAAAATCATTAAGTATTTCAATTCTTGAATTAGTCATCCTAAAATAATTGTTTGCCCATAGCATTGGCTTAGTTAAGGGACACTAATCCTAATTTGAAATCGCTTTTTCTCTCCAGGTGGCCAAAACCCTTTTTAACGATGAGTGTCTTAAACCCTGTCCTCGCTGTCAGCGACCTGCTAGGTGCCACACTGTTAAGAGACAAGGTGTGTGTAGCAGGCAGGACTGCAGCTTCCAATTTTGCACGGCCTGCCTGCGGCCCTTCCATGGCTCTAAAGAGTGTGTCAGTCGGTCTGGCAGCAGCAGCCGAAGCAAAAAAGACTTGCTCCTTCCTGGAAGTGCTCAGAGCAAACGTAACCTAAGGAGACTATGACCATGTTTGTGTGTGTTTGTTTGTGAATTTACATGTTGTTGACATTGCATGTTTCTGCTTTTTGGATGCTATTTTTTATTACATTTTACTTTTTGTATGCTTTTAATTATACATTTGAAAGCCCTTCTTTTAATTGTACATCTAAGAGCCTTGCAAGTGGAGCAATCAAACTCATGAACTTGGTGGCTTGGTGCTCTGTTTTTTTGCACAAACAGTTTTTTCGCTTCCCTATATCTGATTCCCCCAAGATTTTATCAATGTGTTTGTATGTTTAACTTAGACTAAGTGACTATACAGGTACTTTTCAGATTGCTTTCAATAAACCTTGTTTTTATATTCGGTTTAGTCGTGACGTATCAACCTTCGATGTTATCTTTTCTAGTGTTAAAATTTGCGCTAAACATTTCATTAATAATTAGCCTACATATAATGTCTTATTCGAAAGGGTAGTCACGACTTTTTAGCTAGAAAAGCTAACTTGCCTTTTCAGAAACTGAAATACTAGCTCATCTCCCATTACATAAGAGCTGGAAACATATCTGGAGTTATGCTAAAACAGGCTGCGCATTAACATTGTGTTTGTAAAGAAGTCCAAATCCAAATAAAATGTAGATCCATATCACCGTAGGAAAAAATGTATATGCATATCAAATCTCACAAGTACAAGGTATTAGACCTAAGCTTTAAAATTATTCTACATATTCGCAGTTTAAGATTTCCATTGCCAATGATTTCCAAGTTCTTCACTATCATTGTTTCTGCATTATCATATGACTAAAATATTTGTAAAAAATTTACAGGCGTGAAAACTTCACCATCTTCCTGTTATGTTGAATGATTTAAGACATTTTTAAAGTATTCGGGGTTTTTATTTTTGTTGAAAATGTATCAAAGTTATTCCAAATAAAAATGTTATAATTTATAACAAGAAACATTGGTCAAAAAATAATGTTAATGTGAGAATTGCCAAAACTTAATTTATTACGTCTCACAATTAATTTAAATTACACTAGTTCAGATCATGAATGTTTAGGAAACAATCTTCATAAAATGTTTCCAGCGTGTTAATGTTTAACAGCCAGTGTTGCCAAGGCAACATGATGTTGGTTCTTTGAGCACTGGCAGGATAACAAGGCCAAGAGAGGTCCATCATACATCGAGGTGACAACTGTTGACTCCGGTCAGATGTAGGTTTCCCTGGATCTGATCCCAGTAGTTATTATTATTTAGTTTTTTCAGTTAACAAGATGGTGTCATCACACACTCCGTTTTCAGAGTCCGCCCCCTCCACGTCGGTGCAGGACACATTTTTCTCAACACAAATCAACAAGGTTGCCATGGTAGCATTTGTCTGCCGGTTAGTCTGCACTGACTGACGTGCAGCTATATCGAAAACTATTGCACCCTCACCCAAACGCATCTGGGATAATAACTGTTTATGTTATCATTACCCTAACGATAGGTAGCTTACCTGGGGGTGGCAGATTTGAACTATAGATTAACTTCACTAACCATTCAAAATCTGGTTATATGTTTATAATATTTTCCATCTTTGTTGACGTCCGAAGTTTTACAGTCTTCTACGTTTTTTTTTTGTTTTTTTACTTAATCTTTAAGTGTCAGCTACATGGCTATATATTCTTACTGCTAATTTATAACTCTCGCCAACCTCGTAAATCCTCTTTTGCATGGATGCCGGTGTCGTGACCAATTCAGTTCCCCCTCTGATTCCTGTTCCCCCTAGCGGAGCTGTGCTAAGAATTCTGCAAGCAATGGAAATCGCGCGTACTTTATAAATCACCGAATCAATGCGTTTGCGCACGTATTTCTACGGGTTGCAAAGATGACCAAACAATATAGAAAATAGCTTGCCTTGCTCG
>JAVQIZ010040931.1:0-32492 GCA_036023535.2 Galaxias brevipinnis | reverse complement strand
GTCAGCAGTTCTCCTCCCCTGCTCAACAGAGCCTGGGCCAATCCCTGCTTTCCCTTTCTGAGCTATCTAACGGTTTGCCAGAACTTCCTTGAGGCCAACCGAAAGTCCTTCTCCATAGCCTCCCCGAACTCCGCCCACACCCGGGTTTTTGCTTCTTTGACTACAGAAGCTGCAGCCCTTTAGGCCGCCCGGTACCCGTCTGCTGCTTCAGGAGACCCCTGGGCCAACCAAGCCCGAAAGGCCTCCTTCTTCAGTCTGACGGCTTCCTTCACCGCTGGTGTCCACCAGCAGGTTCTTTGGTTGCCGCTGTTACGTCCCCCACTGTGTTCTGTGTCCGTATTGTATTATTCTGTGTGTGTATGCATTGTGTTGTGTTCCTTTCCGTCTTCCCCTTCACTATCCTTCCTACCTGCAGGTGGCCGCACCCTATTGACCGCTCCCTATTGGCTTCCCCGTCCGTCACTCATCATCATCCCGCCCGCTGACAGAGACCAACTCTTCAGCCGATTTCCTCCGGGGAGGGCGAGCACAGCTGTAGTCAGGAAGGAGACGTGTCCTGTAGTGTTCTGAGAATTGTTTGTATTCTGTGCTAGTGTTCGTTCTCCTCGTAAGCTGTGTTGTGTGTTGTCCTTCGTGTTACTTGGTTGTGTGTTATTGTGTGGAACTTGTGGTGTTGTTCGTCCAGTCTGTCTGGGGTTGAGTGTGTGTTGCCTCCCGATTCTGTTCCACCCTATTTGTTATTATCTTTCGTGTTTCCCCACCCGTACTCGGTACGGTGTTTTCTTTTGGAGTTGATCACAGGAGCACGGCTAGTTTAGACGCCCATGGGCTCACTCTATGCATCACGTGGTTTACCCATGTCTAGCTCAGTAGTTTAGGAATGTGTGCCATCCCCTGTAATTTTTCATAGATTTAGTTTTGGTTAGGCAGCTAGGCTGTTTGTTTCTTTCTTTCCTTTTGGCACCGTTCGGTCCAACACCTTGCAAATTAATCCTGTGTGAGCCCAAATAACCTATTGTTTCATTGTCCTTGTGCCTCCCGTGTGCTTACATTTACCCATCTGCCCCTCTCCCTGGGAAGTGTTCGTCGTCCCAATTTCTCCCTAAAGTAGCCATATTCTAATAAGGGTCGTAATATAAAGAAACTCGACACAAAGGGAAGAAATGTTCGATAACCCTGTACAAAAGAACATAGCCTAAGAAAGGAAAAAATATATAAGAAAATGCATCAATAAAAGACCACTTAATAGTTTGTAATAGGTCTGTCAGTTCTGTCTCAAGGACAAAATGTTCAGATTTCGTACTGTGTAATATTTATTAACAAACTGATTCTCTAAATTAATTATTTATTCATTGAATATTCTATTGAAACTGTTTTTATGAAAAAACTAAAATTTCGAAACACATGAGAATATAGGCCTAGGTGTCTTAGAGGTTCGGTTAGCCGACAACAGCCAGCTTTTGGCCGCAAAAAAACATCAAAAGCCGATAAAAAAAAGTCACCGGACTACTATATTAAACATTTTAAATTAGACGATGTGTTTATTCATTCCTGTTTCCAGAGTGCCTGCTGAAAAGGGATTCTCTATTAAAACAGACTTCAGCCAGATATTTTTTAAATATTAACATTTCAAGTAGCCTATATTTAAAAAAAAAAAAAATGTGTCTATACAAAATAAATTAAATGAGAGGTAGGGCTATGTGCTGGCTATAGGGTATTTCCATCCTTCTACCCTTTCTTCTCTCTTTTTTTTTTTCAAAAAAGAAATTTAGAATTTCTTTATAGATCATGTTGTTTTGCATTGTCTAAAATAAATCTTACTATGAAAATGCCATTATATGCTAGGCATATATTTTCTGAAAGTCTGTGCGCAGATGTAGGCTACAGTTAGCCTACTACAAAGTTATTAGGCGTAAAGACCTGTGTGACTCAGCGCTAACAAATAGGCATCGTCTTGCCTTCCTTTTGTCTCTTTCACTCATACGCGCGCACATAAAGGATTTTAAAGAAATATTTATTTTAAAAAAAACAGGGTGGGGATGCTAACTTTATAATTATGTTGCCCCCTCAACCTCAGTCATTGCCCCCTTAGAGAATGCATTCTAGAACCGGGCCTACTTTAAATTGTATGGGTAATTAGAAGACAGATTCAAGTTGAATATATACAAGTTTGGCTGGTCTATGTCACTTAGTCTGTGAGTAACAGCAAAATGCAAAAAGTGTTGCAACCGTCCCCAGTCCCCCCTACTTCCTGGTGTTAGCTTAACCTTGTCTTAAGGCTTCTGGCCAGAGTATCTCAAGTTGACAGAGCTGCAGATATAAAATCAGCAGCAGTCTATTGTCTTAAGTGTTATTGCTTGTTCAATACTGATTATTTTACCATTGAAATACATATTCAATAATCTTACTGACTGTGCTGTCGCCTGTTTAAACAGCCTACATGTATCAGACACACTGTTCATTCTGACACTACTTTGTCTTGTTTGATTTCGCCGTTTCAGTTGCGCTATAGTAACAAATAAAGGGGTTAGTTTTGCAGCAAGCAATTATTTATGGTGCCTTCAAGGGGATAATAGTTAACTACGCACACTTCGGCGAGATAACGTCCACTTAGACAAATAGACTTCACACATGCAGTAAGCAGTAGTATAACCACGACACAATGAACTCGTTGACGGTACTCCCACAAGGTCTGGCAAAGCACAGTATAGCATGAGATGTTCTAACCTAATGCCCTTTTGCAGTATTATCAGTAAGCTATCATTTATGCAGCCTTGACTTAAGACTAGCTAACGTTTGACTCTATGGAAAAAACGTTAACATCCAAATTGTGAAGGTTAGAGTTCTCTAAATAAAATAAAAATAAAGAAAAACTGAGCCGCTGTAGAATGCCTTATGGAAACACTTGATACGTGTTAACAGCCCCTATCCAATTCAAGTCACGACAATACTTTTTTAACTAAACAAATAGCAACCTAACTCACATTCAGTACACAGTGTCTTACAATTAGCCCAAGTGCAGGTGAATAACCTTGCTTGATGTAGAGCTATGGAGTGCTCAATCATACACTAACTGGCAATGTAAAAAGCTTTATGAAGAACTTATTCTGTCTTAACTCTACCTCTCCCTTTGTGCTCCTCATTGCGGTTATTTGTTATGTTGTAAAACGCTGCACGAAGTTAGGAAGTCTCCATAACCTAAATACACCACAAACATTATTCATACCGTGGCCGTATCATAACAAGACTAATCGCAATGACTAGTTAGTTACTATATGGCAAACTATAATCTACAAGCATTTACATCATTATTATTAGGATTTCTTGAAATGCATTATCTCGCAAACGTATACATAGGGTACTACTATGCTAATTATAATTATATTATACTAAAGGGGCCTAGCTACTATGCTAATTAGAATTTTATTACACTAAGTCTTGAAGGGAGCTGGAATGAAGGACCAAGATTAATCTTTTACCCTTGTGTATAGCCTACTGCCATCTAGTGACCGCAAAACATTTTTGGTTATTAATAATAATAATAATAATAATAATAATAATAATAATAATAATAATAATTAATTTTACTTAGTTTTTAGCGCTTTTCTCGAGACTCAAGCGCTTAACACAAATTGGTCGCCAATTATTACACAGAACGAACAATGAATGGTCTGACAGCTATCAAACACAACCCTCAGTCTGAGTGATAACATGGCAGCCAATTTGCGCCAGACTTGCTCACCCACCATATTAAGACAACCTTGGTTAACATATACGCGCATACAAGCTAGATAATTAATTTCCTCTGGTAAAAGCACAAGTAGCTTACCTCAGTTGTCATGTGATTTAAGCCTATAATGTACGGAATGCATGCAGTAGCCTAATTATGTCACTCTCCCTTCTAACAAATTGTCTTACATCTTGGATGTCCCACAATTTCTTAAGTAGCGTAGGTTTAAATGTCACAGCTTACCTGTCATGTTCCAAAACCAATCCAAAACGCAAATTATTTAATTGTAGTGATTATAGTAGTGTTGCCTGGCTAATTAGTATCTTAGCATAAAGAAAATGGAACTATAAAAGTTTGGCTAATTAGGGGCTGTTATTTGCAAAATGTTAACGTTCGCCACGAAAGAGAGTATCATCAGACACTAGTTCCGTCTGTATGGTTCAACGAGCATGCTAGCTAACACATAGTTCCATTTCAAAATTCTGATGGTTAAGAGTTCACAGAATCAAAACAAAAATCTAAAATTTAACAGCAGCGAGTATTCATCGTGGGGAACCCTTGATATCTGTTAGCCAGTGTTTTAATTTGGACATTAAGACGTCTGTTTTGCGGCATTCCAGAAAGCTATCAAGCTAAATCAAGTGGTGCTAGTCAGTAATCATACTCATACTATAGCAAGTCATTTTAGGCTAGCGAACTTTAGTTCAATTTGCTGTCTAATTTAAGTCACCAAAATTATTTTAAAAGTTTAAATGATATAACTTACCTCACATTAAGTACGCAGTGTCTTGTCAATGTTGTGGTTTATTCAAAGTGCCGGTGGAATCTGGTGAATTAGATAAATTTGGTTTGACTTGTAGAGCTATCGTGAGTCCATGCTACACTGGTCTGACGGGAGCAAATTCTCCTTCATTCAAAGTCGACCAGTAGGCTATACAGTATATTCATCATCATCATCATCATCATCTTCATCCGCTTATCCGGGGTCGGGTCGCGGAGGTAGCAGTTTCAGCAGGGCTTCCCAAACTTCCCTTTCCCGGGCAACATTTAACCAGCTCTGACTGGGGGATTTCAAGGCGCCCCCAGGCCAGCGTGGAGATATATACAGTATATTAACCAACATTATATTGCGGTCACTAGATGGCAGCATACACAAGGGTATGATTCATCAAGGTCCTTCCCATTCATTGTCTATGGGCAAATTAAGTGTATAAAAGAGACAATTAAATAACTAGTGGACAGATTAATTAGCTGCGTACAAGCGCACTCCGTGGCATTGGAACGGTAATTTTGGCTTTGCAAAGGAAGCAAAATGCTCAAAACTGCGACCGGTGATAGTCAGAAAAGGGGGCTAATAATAAAGTAAATTAAAGATAATAATAACAATAATAAAACTTAATGGTGACAGTATATGATTAATCACATAATAATAAGAACATGACTTTGGATAACAAGATGTGACGCATCACTGACGCATCACATAATTAAAATGTGTTGAACACTTTCACCTATCCAAAGATTGTTTTACTATAATAGTCCACTATAGGGCAATAGTCCGCTTCTGAAATGTCATTGTGCTCTCCAACAGGTAATATTTGAACAGAAGGAAGTCCCAGTCCCCAAACACGTGAATAGAAATGCAGTTAGAAAATGCATTTATACATTTTATTTATTTTTTCATAAATAAGATTATAATGCCCCAGGTTTGACAGACAGGTCTGACCTAGAGAGTGATAGAGAAGCAGACAAGTCAAAATACATCTCTTCTTTATTTCAATAGGTAAAAATGGCAATAAATGTCATATCATAATAAATACAATCTACAAAGTAGAGGTGAGTGCTCTGTTTTTGTTCCTTGTACCTGTACTTCCATTTGTAACATTTGATAAAAACAAAAGGTCAAATAAAAACATGGAAATGTTCAACCAATAAATATGATCAAATCCAGACATACAAAATACAAAATGAGTTGCTAAACTTAAATAATGCTAATGATAATAATAATAATAATTCACCCCTTTTAAAAACTTTTTTGATGTAAACCGCAATACTATACTGTGCTGCCACAGCTAGAGGAGGGAGCCAAGTCTGTCACAACTAAGGTCCAGTCCCTGTTAAGTCCACATTAAAACAGTTATGCAGACTGAAGACACAAGGGTAAGGTCAGTAAGAACACATAGTCAGAGTGGAGGTGAGAATGCAGCTGTCGCATGTGCTGGTTTCCAACTGACCTGTACCTAAACTGAACAAAACGTCTTACTAATGTCTGGAAACAGCATATGTACATTAGAGTGAAAAGAACTAAAACTGACAGTGCTGATAATCTGTTTTGCCACAAAATCTAATTTTGCTTAACCCTTACTGAAATTCAATTTGAAATGCTTCAAGAGGCGCTTCAGCTATTTCTCCAAACACCATACTAATGGATCAGTCCTCAACTTGCAAGATGCAATTACCACCCAACACCAGTCGATCTCTCAATTCTCACCCATATTTACATATGAACAAACACTTGCAAGGCCCATAAAGAACGTTAAGAAATGTGTGTTTTTCTTGGATAAAATGCTGTTCCTAAGTGCTTAGTCGAGACATATAGCTAATTCATGCAGTGTGTGCTGGGACAATTGATTATAGCTCACTCTTATCAATATTGATATGTTGTAGTGTGTTGGGGTGAACCTACATTAATAAATTTTCAAGAAAGGCTCAATTTAAAATGAAATGCATTTAAAAAACTAGCTAAACTTTTGATTAAAAAAGTGAGGAGTTCACTTATCCATAATACTTTGCTCGTTGGGTTATGTGAGCTTGTTTGTTTGTCGAAACCTCAATCTTATTAGTCTCTTAGTGGTTATTAATTATGTCAGAGTATTGCACAATATGAAGTTCAAACACACGTAAAGGGCAAAACAACCATGTGTATGTTTGTCTTCATTTGATTGGAAGCACAGTTAAAATGGCCAAGAGTGCATTTTGTTCCCTCGGTTATTCCCGATAACTCTCCCATCCTTGAAACTACGTGTTTAGGATATCGATCCTGCCTTACAAATCTTATCTATGCTATAAGTACAAGGGTATCCCTCAAGTATCCGAGTGCCAACTTTAATAGGTGGAGGTTAGTTAGTGACATTCATCTTGGACCTTGTCACGTTCCGTGTCTCCTGACGAGGAGGCCATCTTTAGTGAGGTATCTTTAAAATTGCCCGTTATTCTTCTCGTCCAATCACCTTTAGCTGTTCCCCTGGACAGATAAAGAGAGAAGGACAGAAAAGAAAGGGAGAAGCAGAGCAGACGCAGTTAGGAGTATGTTTGTAAAACAAGTGGCAGTACAACCATGCCGTCAGCAGGCAACTAGACTTGAGGGGATTACATCTAAATGGATAAACACACGTGGTTGATAATTCATGGTTAGAGCTGGACCTATAGCATCGGCAAAATTGTTATCAGTTTCTCTACAGGCTCCGACTCAGCAATGACTAAACATCAAGGAGAGCACTCCCACTTCCCAGGATATGAGTGGGAAACAGGAAATACAAGAACACACCAGCCCACTGACAAAGGAAGCAGAAATGGACCCCACTGAGAGCTTGTGCGTACTGTTTCGGTCAGGCTGTGGAGATTGTGAGAACTGCATCCGTGTCTTTTACTCCGCACCACCAATGCATATATTGACATCGTGGAAGTGAGTATCTGTGTGTGTGCGTGTGTGTCTGTGTGTGTGTGTCTGTGTGTGTGTGTCTGTGTGTGTGTGTCTGTGTGTGTGTGTGTCTGTGTGTGTGTGTCTGTGTGGCAGCAGAATTGTCTGTGGTTTGAGTGCGGTTTCACGCTGTATGTCTATTTGTAACTCTTGTATAATTCAATATTAGAAATCAGAATATTCCCCGACCAGCTCTTTGTGGCCAGTTGATCCCTGTACACGTACAAGCACATTGTCGCCTTCGTAGAGGCAGAAAAGAGTAAGGAAAAGAGAAAAATCTGTTCTTGACCCCTTTCAAATGTAAAGTGCACCTAAGAACAGAAGAAAAATAGATGAAAATAGTGAGAGAAATGTGTACATTTTTTGTTACCTCCTGACAAGTGAGGGTGATGATGATGATGAAGATGAGAATAACTTGTTCCCGTCAAAAATGAGTTCCTGGAACCGGGGGTTGCAGTGGGGTTCAGAGTCATTTCCACGGATACAGACTTCTGCTCTGGGATTTGGGCTACCTGGAACCTATCAAAGAGAAGGATGGAAACATACTATTTTTAGATTTCAATATTTCTTTATACTGCGAATTCAAACATTGCTTTTGTTTGGGTTGTTTGTTTGATTCTGCTGGTTCAAACAAGTAAACGTGTTTACATGTACATCAAATCCATCAGTGCATCAGAGTGTGTTTGTGTGCCCATACGTGTGTGTGTGTGTGTGTGTCAGTCCGTCAATCCTCACCTCCCCACGGACAAGACAGTCAGCTCCCCGTTGCTCTTCTCCTCCCCCTCCCCTAGGGCTGCCCCCTGGGGCGGACACGCCGGTCCTCGCATGCCCTGTGTGTCCACAAACACGCCCCCTAGCAGGGGGACCTTGGGCAGGTTGGTGGCGTCTGGGAGGTCCAGGCTGGCGGAGGGGGGCAGGATGAGGGTGGGCTGTGGGGCTTTGAGGGAGGGCAGCAGGATGGGGGGCCATTTGCGCTGGGCGCAGCGAGAGCAGCACAAGGCGCGGCGAGACGACAGGCCAGACAGACCAGAGATGGTATGGAGGTGGGACTGGTGGGGGCACAGCCTCGGCAGGGAGCGGAACTGGGCCAGGGGAGAGAGCACCGGGAACCTGAGAGAAAAAAAAAAGACAGAAAGAAGGAGAGGTTAGAGATCAAGGCTGTAGGTGAACCAATGTCAATTAAAGCCGGAAGGAACGAAAATGTTTTCAACATCGAAAAAAGTTGTTAGGGTAACCAGTGTTCAAAAATGTCGCAAGGGCTATCACTGTCACAATATCATAAGGTCTGTCAATGTCTCAATATCCATGTTATGGATGTTCCAAAAGGTTTGCAGGTTTTATAATTGAAATAATCCACACTGAAGTAGTTCTCTACCTACGCCACCCCACACACGACTGCTTTATTAAGCCCCTTTTAAATACACACAGGAGGGAGCCCCATGCTGTATCAAATCCACCCCCCCCCAATCACTGCCCCATAAGCATAGAAAAATAAAAAGCAGTAGCCCCTTTCAATTCAAGGTAGAGTGGTAGGTTGACTGTGGTTCTATCTAGCGACTTCTGTTCTACTCAAAGTAGCTCTGTGCCTCCTGTCTTTCCGCCAAACCCAGCCAGCCCTCCAGCGCTCCCGCGCTCTCTCTCTCTCTCTCTCTCTCTCCATTGTTCCATTGTGTGGGTGAGAAAGGCCCAGCCGCAGGGCTGAATAGAAGCCACAGGGCCCCAGTTCAGTGTTGGCTAGTGTGTGACCGTCCTGACCCCTATTGACCTCCATTGACCCCAGCCGCACAGAACAGACCGGTATTAAGAGCTTTCCAGACTCTGTGTGCGAGTGTCTGCGTGAATGAGCACGTGTATATCGAGAACTTTCTGGAAGCTGAAGCTGCCAGGCCATTATGACCAAGCACATGGGTCGCCATTGGTCACTGAGTACGCTGGCCAATCAACAGGTGGATATTAACCCCACCCTGTGCAATCAAGGCACGTGAGACTACAAATTTGAGTCTAAAAGAATCCTTTATTTACATATCCAACCAAAGCCAAATCCTCATAAATCATTGTTTGAGTGTGTCCATCCGGTACAAAGAAGCTGGGAATCGTGGTGACGCCCTAGGCTCAATGATTTTGAATGACAGCCCCGGCCAGACTAGACATGGTGAAGTAGAAGCAATGGCCAGTGGTTAACCAGCCTACTGGACCTCTCCACACCCACCAAAATATTGTGTCATGCATGTTATTGCACCGGGTCAGAGTCAGCATATTGTTATTCATTTGCTTCCTACTGGGATTCGTACAGCGCTTCGTTTCAGTTGGAAAGCCCCGTGGCACAGCATGCGTAAGTGCATCCTGTGTCACACCTATGAATGGGCTGAGTGAAGCAGTCAGCGCTGACTCAGACATCCTAATTATGACCTGTGACTCGACCAGGACTCCCTGCCTCTCAGTGCTGTGGTCCGGGCGTGTGCTTAGAACCGAGATCACCGCGGTCATTTCATCCATATGGGATGTTGAGGCAGCGGGTGCTTCGAGTTGGATCTTTTGGCAGGCGCCTCGCGCCAAAGAGGTCTCCCGTGCCCCCTTGTCATCACCTCGCTCTCCGCGGTCTGTCCTTGAGCAACGTTGACAAAGCGAAAAAGAAAAAGAGTGCGCGCGTGCTTTTTTTCTTGTGTGTGTGCCAATGCTTGTGTGTTCTCACTTGATTGACGAGGCTTTGCTGAGGGCCATCTGCTTGCTCTCGTACTCCAGCAGCAGTTCCTCCAGTGCGGCAGCATTTTCTGATGACACACACACACACACACACACACACACACACATGCTTTGATGACTTAAGTAACTCAAAACAAAGTTTACAGCCAAACTCGTCTCTTTGACTTGATGGCCAGTTTTTGGCATCAGACGTAGCAAGCTGCAAATAAAAAAGTTTGTCAAATAGCCAACAGGCCTTTGTAGTAGCCCTTGCCCTTATCTAAGAGACACATACCTTTCTTCTCTGTAATGAGGCGTACCAGAACACTGATAGTGTCTTCATTTGGGTCGTCTGGAATGTAGGGGCAGCTTTGACCTAGAAAAACAGCAGGAAGTAAGGAATCAATGGCATCCATTTAACAACATGAAAGGCTTCAAATGGTCAGTCTCTCCTATCGGTTGGTACTAATCTTTACTCATTGTCAATGTGTTTTAAACTTCATAATACCTCTGAGAGCAACTGTGCCTTTTTGGGGAGTTCTCAACAGAGAGAGACAAACGGAGTGTTCAAAGTTGGAACTCAAGTGGAGTTAGGACAGAGGACAAGCCACTATCTGTTCACAGATATGGATGAGGGCTCACGTACAAGAGCAGGGAGCAAAGAATAGAAGTCCCCATAGCAACTCCCAACATCCCATAATACCAGAGGTAGGCAGATGGGGGGCACTAGAACAGCCAGCTCAGCTAGCACGCTCCATTCATTTCTACTCAGCCACACCACTGTGTGTGTGTGTGTGTGTGTGTGTGTGTGTGTGTTATGTTTGATTAAGGAAGAGTGTCTGTGTGCGCACTCGAGAGTGTGTGTGTGTGTTTGTGTATGAGAAAAAGAGGGTTTTCTGCAACGCTTATGATGACGTGCATTGATGGACCGGAGCATATCCGTCTCCACGGTTACAACCTCGATGAATAGAGGCAACGATGTTGTACAAAATGCAACACCTGGTTATTTCTTCCGCCTCAACATGCTGAACCCTTAGCCTTCTCAGAATAAAAAAAAAGCTGTGACTAAAACAAGCTTCCCTTGTTGTAAATATGAAACCACTTTGGATTCAATGACTCAATGAGTATTTGTTCCATGCAGTACCCTCAAAGGTGTCCTCCATTCCCTCACCTATAGTAAGGCTACCCTCGTGAGCCTAGGCAGCACCACACCAGCGGGAATAGTTATATAAGAGAGAGAAGGACAGAGAAAGACAGAGAGATAGAGAGATAGAGAGAGAAAGGAGGGAGTAAGACCGAGGGAACAGGCCTTTCCTTCCCCCATAGCTCCTCTCTCAGGACACCTTTTGTGTTTTTGTGCTTGGTTTAACTGCATTTAACTTGTTGGACGATCCTTCCCCTTAATTCTCCGTCTCGTTTATCACTTTGAGGTACCGTCTCGTCCCCAATTCTGTCTCTCTCTCCCTCCTTTCTCTCCTCTGCACACGCAATCATGCCCTCCCTCCCTTCCCTACCTCCCTTCCTCCCTCCCTCCCTCCCTCCCTGACGCCTCCTTTCTCTGCACCACTGCACCAGCTGTCCGTAACACTGCATGCAATTGCAGCCCCTACAGACTGGGGAGGGATGGAGGAGAGTGGAGAAGTGAAGGAAGGGGGGAGTGAGGAGAGGTGAAAGAGTGACAGACCAGTAAGAACTGTAATATGGGTTATACTACTGATTATTGATTAGTTGAGAGGAGAGGAGAGGAGAGGAGGAGAGGGAGAGCAGCAAGAAGAGAGGATCAAACGGGAACAGGGCATTCAAGGAGAGGGGGAGGAAAGGAGAACAAGAAAGGAGGGAACAGGATTGAATAATTGATCTGGGAAAGGAGAGATGGATGGAGAGTGTCGTGTTCTCTGTGGAGCGGCGGACGGGACGCGGGTAAGAGGAGAGAGAAGAGAGAGAGAGAGAGAGAGAGAGAGAGAGAGAGAGAGAGAGAGAGAGAAGCAGGATGAGAGCGAGGGAGCGTCTCGGTGTTGGGGCGGCTACAGTTTCAAAACACTGAGACGGACGGTGAGGAGAGGGCGGACACCTCCCCGGGTACAGCCGACGATCCCCAGTCCATACGGGGGACCGGTAACAAAGCCATCCCTGGAGGCCCTCGCAGTCACAGCCAAACAGAACGGGAGCACAATTCAACACAAGGAAGCCCTCCTTTCTTGAACTGTTTCACATCAAAACAAAAGGGACGACGTCCCTTGAGCTTTAACCAATTTAAAAAAAAAATGCAAATGAAAAAAACCCGCCCAGAAAAAAAACCTAGAAGAATTCATTTATGAAACTCAGTCTGAAATCCATAATAGATGGAGGTATGACGCGGAAGGCCCTGTGTTGTTGGCGAACAGAAGGTGTAGCCTGGGCAAGGTGGTGGACTCATACCACAAGCATCCCAGGAACAGGAGCGGCCGCCATCAGAGACAGAAGGGAGAGGCCAGGCCTATCAAAGTGGCAGCTTTGTCACCAGACACATTTGGGAGGCTAGACAGACGGCGTGTTACCTCTCATGAGTAACACATCGTTTGGCGAGAAACCGTAAAAAGCCGGAAATAAGTTACGGAGCGCTCTATATAGTTTTCCTGACAGCTTTTGAGCAAGTAACAACAAATTCACTGTGTATTACAATCGACCAGTTAACTGAGCTTCCATCTGCTTATTGAAACTTATCAATGGTAGGATGAGAGAGGGTAGCTTCTTTGCACCGGCTATAGCTAGATTGTATCAAACAGGGTCATGGTCGGAGCAAGGTCTTACTTTGAGAAATACAAAGCAACAGTAACATCTTAAAGGAGACTGAGCACTCAGACGGCGTCGCGTAACAATGCATGGCATGACACATACAGAGCAGAGAGAGAACTCTACAGTATTACACTGGGAACGGGGCAGCCCCAGATGAATGAGTGGGCTCAGGGGACAGTTGCTATCGCTGTCTTTCTCCCTCCACCCACCTCTCTCTGTCTCTCTTTCTCTGTTCGTCTCTCCATAGTTCTCTCTATCCCTCTCTGTCTCCCTTTGGCTTTCCCCACTCTCTCCTGATTCTTTCAGCCTCTCTGTCTGACGTGGGCAGACTAGGCCTCTCCGTGGGACCTCTCTTCAGCTGGGAACATTGTTAGAACAACACCGCGTCCTTTGTAAAACAGAGCACAGGGGACACACACGTTAACGGGCCCCAGAGGTCAGAGAAAAAAACATTCCGTCCTCAAAGCCAGCGCGCGTGCGTACACACACACACACACACACACACGGTTGACAGTGGCGTACCTTCTTTCTGGGGGGTGGCCGCCTCCTCGTCCCCTCCCTCCTTCTCAGCGGAGCAGCGGTAGCCCTTCTTCTTGAGGACGTTGCAGATGAGGATGCCCAGGAGGCCCATGACGCAGAAGACGGGCACCAGGGCGAACACGGCGTACTCCGCACTCTTCTCCTCGGCGCTCCGCACCGCCGTGCCGTTGGCGGGGCCGCCTGCGCCTGTCGCCGGGTCCTTGCCGACCGTGCGCACCCTCCGGGTGTGGGGGGAGTCGGCGGGGGGTGCTGGGGGGCGGAGGGAGGCAGGGGGGAGAGCAAGGAGGAAAACATGTGGGGAAGAACAGAGAAGGGGGGAAAGGAGGAGGATTGGGGTTAAAGAGGTGGGAGGCATTACAAAGATCACACTTATATCACAAATATACACCCGCATAAACGCACAGTTACCTTTCACACAGGGGCTCAGGGTAGAGGTTTTCTCCATGGCAGTCTTGAGGAATCTGCACAAAGCCAAACAAACAGACTTAAGCATAAGGCGACGTCATGGTTTGACCCAACCGTGTGAAACCCGCAAAGATAACAGCCCCACCCTCCTAATATTCAGAACAGCCATTTCCCCTGGAGGCACGCCATTCTTCATACAACGTTAAGCTCCACAACATAACACGGTACACTACGTACTAACCAAGACACAAAATAGAGTGAGAAATTCAGACAAAGGACGATGATTTCTGATTGTTTAACAATGGGAGGAGGATTCCATGCCGTAGCCTGTAGAGTGGATCGAGGCTTCTTTGGGAAGGCCGTGTGTGTGCCTGTTGCCAGAGGCTGTCCGTGAGTCTGCCTGGATCCCACAAGACCATCTGATAGGGGCTTTCATTCCCATCCACCTACCGTGTTATGAGTGTATACTCATGGCTGGGCCCGTCAGGAACGGGACTTTAATTTTTTGTCCATGTCAACAGTGGGCTTAGCTAACCCAACGTCACGGCAATATGATCGTTGGCCAAAGGAGCAGTATCAATATTGTGATGTATCTCATGACCACAGTCAAGGCTATTGTCAAAATATGTCCCTGAAAAAGAACTCCTGATGGAATTGTTTACAAGTAGACCGTGAGATGTTACCAGCTGCCCACTCACACACTCAAGCGTGGAGCAAGGTATAATCATAATAATCATAATAATAATAATACAAATAAGAAATAACTTTCATTTATGCACCTTTCTAAAAACCCAAGGACACTTTACAACAAAGAACAAAAAACGATGATAAGAAGAAGGAGACAACGAGCAGATTAAGAGCAGTGAAAATCTGTAGACAGTGCTGTCATAAACCAAACAGGCATGTTGTTAGGAGTCTTTAAAAAGTTCCTATAGGGACTCTGCATTCCGGATCTCCATGGGGAGAGAGCTCCAGTGGATAGGGGCAGCCAAACTGATTGCACGGTCCCCACTAAACCACGTCTGGTGTGGGGGATGGAGAGCAGTCCCACGCCAGCAGAGGTTCTAGGAGGCGATATAGGGGAGAAGGAGGTCAGAAGGATATTGTGGGGCTTTGGGCGTGGAGGGATTTGTGAGTGAGAAGGAGGATTTTTAAGTGACATGGGACTTGACTGGGGGCCAGTGTATGTGCATGAGTGTGGGGGTGATGTGCTGTCAGGGTTTGGTGCGTGTGAGAACCCTAGCAGCTGAGTTCTGGACGTACTGGGTGGAGCCTTTCCAGGACTTTGCTGGGCACCCCAAATAGGGTTCTGTTCCAGCAGTCTAGACGGGAGGGGACAGAGGCCTGGATGAGGGTCTCTGCCACTGGGTCGGTGAGTGAAGGCTGAAGTCTCAGGAGTTAAGTGCTGATTAGGGCCCAAAACTCAAAGGGTGAGTTAAGTGTGGTACTTCCTGAGAGAGGGGAACTATTTATGAAGACATCCTGTCGCAGTTGTTTTAGAACAGAGAAGACTGTGGGCTGAGGACTGAGATGCAGACAGGCGGAAGAGTAGACTCTGATTTTGGTCTCTCCGTTGTCTTAGTTGAGATGAGAATACTTACTTGAAATCATGCTGAGCAACCCAGAGCTTTAGATACAAAGAGTGACACCATGAAATGTCAGTGCTGTACTGAAAGGAAATGTGATCCAAGCAAAATCCCAATTGTAATTGCAACTGAAGAAAAACCACACATCTGGGAATATGCTGTTGGTAGCTATTGTTTGGGAAAAGATCAGGAAAACCGCGAGTAACATAGCACAGCAAGTTGATTCATGAATCTGGTGCCACAAATATGGCAACATGGACTCCACATGTGTTGATGACCTCATAACCCTTGGTGCACCTTTAAGACCAATGACCCCAAAATGTATCTGTTCTCACCCGGTCAGACAGTCTCCACAGAGGGCGTCAGAGCCTAAGGTGCCAGGGGTCGCGACCTTTCGGCTGAGGACCCCGCAGGAGGTGTGTGGGCGGCACGGCTCAGGGTCCAGAGCATCCGAAAATGTCCCCTCTGGGCAAGACTGGCACAGCACAACTTCATCCCGACCTGTGACCTGGCTGCAAGCCTGGCAAAGGGCAAAGAAAATCATACACCAATATATTATGGTAAAATCCTGTAATGGATAATAATAATAATAATTATAATAAAGGAATGACTCTACTACTTTAAGATAAAGTACTAGCATGCATTCCACATGTAGTTGGATTTTCAATCTATATAGTATTATAAGGTTCTGTTATTGTGTAATGGCTTAGAGATACCCAAATGGGTGGTGGTATGGCACTAGCTAAATACTATGCTAACTGGCCGATTTCAGGCAGTGTTTGGTAAATTAACGAGTTACTGTATCTGTTGCATTTATTTTCAAATAAATCCTTATAGAATCAAATGCAATTCTGGAGGAAAGACAGGGTGGTGTGGTTTTGACAACAAATTTCAAACTGCAGTCAAGTGTTTCTGAAGATTTTAAACGACATTTGGAAATAACCTTTCTGGGCGTTCAATACAGTCTGGGCCTATTTATGATTTTCATCTTTAAAAGGTTACTTAAATACAGTGTTTCCATGTTTGTACATAATTATCTCAAAGTCTAGTGGTGGGCCTGCAATAAAAAAAAACAGCAAAAATATATACAAGAAATTATATATGTAAAGGACAACCACAGATTAAAATAATATTTGAAATGTTTGACTCCATGACAGGAGAGGGGAGGAGATATCTCACCTTAGTTGGCTCCTGCCCTGCCGGGCACTGGAGACACACACAGCCCTGCCCCCACCGACACTGCACTGCCGCCGTCTCCCCAGAGCCAAACACCTACGACACACACACACACACACACACACACACACACACACACACACACAGGTTTAGATCCCAACACACTGGACAACATACATATGGACAACAGCCACACAGTGCCTGTGGAAACACACAACCACACGTACCGTGAGCAGGACAAGAGCGGAGCAGCAGAGGTGGTTCCTCGTCATCTTCAAGGTGCTCCTCTATGAACATATGACCTGGAAAGGACAGTGATGCACAGGGATTATCCCCTCATCCTTTGAGACATACAATACACACGGTTTCCAGTCATGGCTTGTCTGACAACAATGACTGTATAGACTCGTGGAGATGCAATAGCAGGCTATTCCCAGACAGTGGTATCAAGCCACTCAGTCAGCTCGGCACCCTATTAAGACAAGGATTCCTGGGTCAGGTCACACACACACGCACGCACGCACGCACGCACGCACGCACGCACACACACAGACACACACACACACACACACACGACAACACCCCAGTCACAACACTGACACAGTCCTCCAGACACAGTGCTCACATTGACACTGATACAGCAGTGGTCGACCACAGAAAGCCTTCCCTGGGAGTTGCCTGATCTAAGTGACAATTACAGGTGAATGAATACAACTAGCTATGAATATTTCTGAGACACAACATCATACTCATAATAAAGTCACTTGTCTATCAACGCATACACTAAAATGCATGCATGTAAGCATCTGTTGTAGTCTTGGCTAGCACCATTTAAAAAACAACAACTTCAAAACATGTTCATTTCAAACGTTAAAACATTCCAATTGCAAGCGTTAGAACGTGTCAATTCAAACCAGGCGCATTGCCATGCGTTGTACTGTTGGAACATGAGCAACTGACTTCTGAGGTTGGCACAGAGACAGAGCTCAGCTACATCCTGCAGCTCTCGTGAATGTGACGCGCGCTCTCCATCCCCCGCTCCGAGAGTTCACGAGCAGGAGAGAAAAAAAGTGTTTCCTAACAACCCTGCTGGCTGCCCCTCTAGCGAGCACATCCCAAAGGGTGATCATGCATGCATATGGCACATGAGTGAACCATCCGCATAGATAGATAACACGGTCTCCAGGACAGTGGACAAGGTCTGGCCACAGGCAAAAAGAGGAGGAAATTCCCTGTCAAAAAGGAGAAAGAGAGAGAGAGAGAGAGAGAGAGAGAGAGTGAGTCTCACCCCAGGCTTGCAGTGGTTGTTATTGGTTGTCCTGGCAACAGTAGAAGGATGCTGAAGATGCAGCTAGAAATGTTGAGTCAGACAGGGAAGCACACGCATACACACACCGGAGGTTCCCAAGTCATGCACCCCTTTCTAGGCTAGAACTGCTCTTGAAAAGTGCTGCATGTGCAAAAATCACCTAAGAAGGAATATGTGCCAGGAACACTCAAATCCGTTGTCAGCCCTGTCTATTTGTCCTGGTGTCCTCCGATACTGCACACACAGTCCCCCAAGCACACACACACACAGTCTGAGCTGTCTGTCTGGTCTCTCTAGGGAGGGCTAGACATCAGTGTACCTGTCCCCCTGACTTATAGGTCCTGGGTCCAAAGTCACACCCATAGCCACCCTCGGGACACACCCCTACTGTCACTGCACTTAGTCCGCCCACGTCCACCCACACACTCTATCACACACACACACACACACACACACACACACACACACACACACACACACACACCCACACACACACACACCCACATACACACACCCATTCACGCAAAAACACCAATGCCCAGTCTTCTGTAGAGTGTGTTTTTGACCAGGCATATTAAGAGAATGAGAGGTTGCGGAGATGAAGTGTTGGTTATCTCCAGGAGTCTGACTAAGATGTTTTGCAGTGCGGTCCAGATTTGGAAGCATCACTGATATGAACTGGCTCCCCTCTTAGAGAGACACTCACTCACAAGTACAGACATGCTCACAAACACACACACACACACACACACACACACACACACACACAAGCAAACAATGTACCAATATCATGCGAAGTAAAAACTAGGAAATAGAAACTGCAATGGGTCAATGATTTTGGGACTTACATGATGAAGGAACATATCGTTATGTCAATGAGGGGGTTTCAGTCGAATAATTCGAGGGAAAGCGAGGAACGATGAACCCATAATTCAAAAACCAGCGTTTGTAAAAATAAATAAAAAACAGACCGACAGGGAGAGAGAGAAAGAATTAGACGGGCAAAGAGAAATCCCTGAAGCTAGCATTTAAATGGATATTGATAGGATGCTAGATATATTTGGAACTAGCCGTTAAAATGCTATAAAGACTGCAGAAACGGTACTACACTGGACAGCTAATTACAAGTCAGTGACACAAACACATGGCTCCGACTGAGGGCGCTTAAAAGATAAATACACTGGGGCAACAATAGACAGAAAACAAGATGACCTACAATTAAGACTTGCTATTTTGGAATGTGTCAGGTAACAAATTGGACTGGTTTGTAATGCTTGGCCACAAAACGTGACTTCATTAGAGAGAGAAAAAGAGAGAGAGAGAGAGAGAAAAGGTGGGAGGGAAACAGAGGAGAGAAAGTGACTCTCAGAAACATCTGGTACCCAAACACGGCCTTTCCAAAAGCAACAGCAAACGACTTTTCAGATCAATCTGTGGCCACACATTTTTAGATGTATGCCCCCAGAGAGGGTCACGTAGTTACCACATGCTTTGATATCACATTATCACATGAACCAAGCAGCAGAATGCAGCGATGGGTGTTCCGTTCTGGTACAGCCGAATATATTTGTGGCTTCCCCGCAGTATGGGTGGGTGGGGTGGGGGGGTCTCCACTGATTTATGGGGTGGCCAGGCCCACCCAGGAGAAGAAGCCGGACCCCGTGTGGGTCTGGTGTCACACGGAAAGGCAACCTTCCCATCAATTCTCCACACGTGTCACTTCCTTCCCTCTGTCTCAGCAGGCCACGTGTCACTTCCTTTCCTCTGTCTCAGCAGGCTACGTGTCACTTCCTTCCCTCTGTCTCAGCAGGCCACGTGTCACTTCCTTCCCTCTGTCTCAGCAGGCCCACGTGTCACTTCCTTCCCTCTGTCTCAGCACTGCCCCCTATGCTCCACCCAACCCCCCACCAGACTACCCTCACTCCTGTCACTCAGTCCACTGGACTGGCAACCCCCTAGAAGGTGTGTGGAGTGGGTCGGGGGTCGTAGGTCGGGGGGTCAGAATAGACCTACACGTTCCGCGGCACCAGCGTAGACGTGGAACCCTCCCCCTTCCTGGTCCACAGCGACCCACCCTCTCATCCACTTCCTGGTCCACAGCGACCCACCCTCCCATATCTCACCCGACCTTCCCTCCGCCTGGATCCAGTCTCCCTTCCACCACTCACTCTGTTCTCAAGCACCAGCGCTGAGCTCATCGATCCGTCCACCAGCTCTGTGTGTTGCTTAACTAATCGCTGTGTTCACTGAGAGGTGGGGAGAGAAGGAGCGACGGACAGAAAGAGTACGAGCGTGAGCCGGAGAGAGAGAGAGAGAGAGAGAGAGAGAGAGAGAGAGGGAGAGGGAGAGGGGGGAAGAGGGAAGCCGAGGTCGGGGAGACGGTGGGAAATGAAGGCCTCCTGAAACGCTGGGAGGTTTACAGTAAAGAGGCCAACACAAAGGAGGGAGCACAGCACCCGGTCCCACGCAGGCCAGGCCGGTGGGAACGGAACACACGACAAACATCCCACCATAGAGAGGGGACGGAAACAACACGGGGGGAAGTACGCTGTCGTGGAGAAGGAAGGAAGAGAGAGAGAGAGAGAGAGAGAGAGAGAGAGAGAGAGACAGGCATGACATGGTGAAAAAGAAAGAGAGAGAGCAAGATGGCTAAGGGGCATCAAACAAAATATAGATTGGGAAAAAGGGAGAGAGAGAGAGAGAGAGAGAGAGAGAGAGAGAAAGAAAGAGAGAGACAGGAGGAGAGAAAATGCGCAAGGTCAGCTATTTGAACAAACAGTAATTATCCACAGGCCCTCAACATTGTTCGACAAACACCAATTACGGCCCGCAACACCTTCCCATGACCTGTCACATTTCTTGGTATGGCGTCGGATGCCAGAAATAGCAGCCTGAAAACAGGGGGCATGACGGGTGTGTGTTTTGGGCTGAGGGACTGAGGTCACAGGCCTCTTTTTGGGGCCTCGATGTCATGCCCCGGCCACCATGAGGAATACCCGTAGGATTACCTGGAGCCGCAGACCGGAAGCTTAGGAACGTCGCCACAGGGACGGGGTCAACCGGTTCGCATTCCGTATGTCTGGAAAAGGCACTTTTTACTGTTTCTATGGGGAACTGTTAGTGACTGTGCACAGTTCCATGTAGTGTAATGTAACGCAATGCAAACTTTACTTCTAAAGTGCCTTCCTAAAACAAATGTCACATGGTGCTGTACATAAAAACGACACAAATAAAAGATTAAAGCACGTATTATCATCTCAAATTTACAAACGGTGTCTGTCTGTTAGCCATGAAGAGGACTGAATTAATCGGAGACACTTTGGAGCAAAGTAATCTTGTTCCCGCTATGAAGAGTACCTCTATGGACAGACCGAGAACAATGGACGGCGTAGGGATATGTGTGATCGTGACTCGACCTCCAGCTCTCCATCCGTTGGTACTACTTTCCACCATGTTATGGTCCTCCGCCATCCAAGCTGCTGTGACGAGGCTGAGTCTGTCCGTCTCCACCGCTCCGCCCTTCAGACGCTGACGTCCTCCATGTCAGGTTTTCCGGCGGGGAACAGAACACCAGTGACTTCACGCCAGGCCTCTCCTGTGTCTTCATCAAAGGCCGTGTGTCTGGTTGGCACTCGTGTCCCTGAAGGTCGACCAGAGGACGGAGAGACTGGAGCCAGAGACACGGGGAGAGAGGGAGGGCCCGCAGAGCGGACTGGATTCACGATTCCCAGTCTGTGTGACGTCGGTGAAAACTTGGGGAACGGGAAGGGGGACACACAGCCATTCTGCATCAGATCTGATTAGGGTCAGGGGCCTATCTGTCATTCTGGCCTTAACAACCACTATTTCTTTGGCACAAAGGCTTAGAGGTGATGGGCTCCTTCAGACAATATTCCTAGTGTTGCTCAGGCGCTTTCCCACAAATGTAACACCATCATCAAACACAACACTAAACCAAAAAAGTGAATCTAATTTTGGTTCCAGATCATTAAACACAAAAGCAGATTCCAAGCACACGCAAAGATGGGCCGGTACCAGGACTGCAAAAACTGGCCAATGGGAGAAGAATGGGATATAAAAAATGCGTCTAAATCAAGTCCTTATGTTAACACCTGAACACCTATGGAGTTGGCTCCCAGCCTCACACACTGCAGGGCAACATAAGAGAACTCCAGCGCAGCCTTCTCAACCACCCAATGAACCATAACCACACACCTACACACACACACACACACACACACACACACACAAAACACATCGCACTACCCAACCCAATTGTTATTTTACGTTTGTTGAACGATCGTCGTAATGACTGTTATGGCCCAAACACTTGACAGACCACAAACATATGTTCAGTGATCTCTTTCCTTCCCCCTCTCTTTGTCTCCCTCACTCCTCTCTTTGTCTCCCTCGCTCCTCCCTTTGTCGTCCCCGTCCATCTCGTACCCCACCCCCAAAAGGAGACGCAGCGAGGGTGACGGGAGCGCGTCAGTACGACGCACACGGGGATAAACCGTAAGGAATGCCTTCCTAAACGGAGCAATCGGGAGGGAGGGAGAGCGCGGTGGGAACACTGTCACCGACTCTCTGAGAATGTTAAACAACTCCATGGGGAAATGAAAAGCCTGTGAAGGTGTGCGGGTTTCGTGGCCCTGCGTATGAATTCGAGCGTACGTTATGTTTGTGTGTCTGTGGGGGATGATGACGTGTGTTTGGGAGTGTTGAAGAAGGTTTGTGTAGGGACAGTATATGAATGTGTGTGCATATAGTTGTGTGTTTGTGTGTAACCACTAGAGTATATATATGGTTGGCCCTGCAAGTGATACCCTCCTCCTCCTCCTCTTCCTCCTCCTCCTCCTTCACCCCTACCCCCACACCTTGCCTAACTCTCCTCCTATGCCTTGCCTAATTATGAGTTTGGGTTAGTTTGCAATCCCACAGTCCACGCCCTGTGGTCCCCAGCACTTATACTCATGCAGCCAAAATATATTGTCGTTTGAGCCAGGATCAATGACTTGATGAAGACGGAGCATTGGAGGGAGACTCTAAATGTTCCTGTTGTGTTGACGCCGCACCTCATTACTTAGCGGTTGGTTTATTGTGTGTCTGTCCGGAGATCCTGACCCACTGGGTGGCTGCATTCCAAACCATTACGCAGTTCTTTATACCCTTAGAAGGTGGTGCAGAGCCCGGCGGGATGCCAGCTTTTGTTGGCAGCTGGTGATTCCTGTGGACTCGCCTCTCTTCAGGAGACCCACGTTATGTTTGCCAGAATAGATCAGACAACCTTCAGTTATCCCAGACTTCCAAAAGAAAAGAACCCTGTAACCCCTTTGCTCATAAACACAAACCCCGCCCATGACTGTCTGCTTGCCCAATCAGGGACAGATGTTTTATTTGAAAGGTAGACGAATGCAATTCCAGTAATAACCGTATTGCCAAAGGCATCTGCATGCCTGTGTGTGTGAATGCCTGTGCTTTTGTGGAATTACTTAAGTGTTAATGCAATTGATTCTTTAGTTCAAAAGTAATCAAGGTCAATCAAATCACTGAGGGATGGGTGCATTCAAAGCCTAGATTTCAGGAATAGCTTCTACTATTTCTGGTCTGTCTCTCTGTGTGTGTGTGTGTGTGTGTGTGTGTGTGTGTGTGTACATTCCCTCTTTCTAGGACTGTGGCATGGTTTTAATTTAACCACAATACTGTTCCCGGTTATGGTGAGTTCAGACCGCCGTCCGGCTCCAGGTCAGATGGAGAGCCAGGTTAACTGAAGTGGGAATTTCCTTGGCAGGAAAACTCCTGGCTGACACTGGAATAGGACCAGCCACAGCGGCACGGGCCTGAAAAACCGCCTGGCGACATTCCTAACCACTTCTCGGATTGAATGGCACAACCAAGGGCCTAATTAGAACATCGCTGTTCTTCTGTGTTCCATTTTGTTGTGCCAAAACACTCTGGCCAAATGAGATCCAGTGAGTGCACCTGACCCCGTAACCTTTGCAATGGCGGCTATGCTACTATGGCTGTAGGGCTGTAGGTTGGTGTGGAGCGTGTGGTTAATTATATGCTGCACATGGATTTCCCTTTCTTTGGCTCCTGGGCCAGAGTTTCCATATTAGAAGGTACTATATTTAGGGCCCCATCAGTGTGACATAGGTATGAGTCACACCTACTGGTACGGCAGTGGTTTGACCCTGTGACCTCCTCTCCTTTCTCCGAAATGTTTAACTTGGAGCAGGGAAAAAGGGCCAGGTGACAGCTATGGCATTAGAAACACACTTCTTGCACTTGACGTCCGACTTCAAGCGAGAAAGTGACACCTTGCTTCCACAAAAGGCTTCAGTCTGGGGGGTTGGTGGCATGCCACACACATTTCAAACCGGATTCTCTGGTTAGGGATGCAATGTGAATGACTGAGCTTTCGAATTGGTCTCGGGTGTTTCTCAGCTTAAAAGCTCCAAAAGATGGTAAAATCTAGGTTCACACATGTATATTGACTGGTCCCGTAGGCCTATTGGTTTTTGTTAGTCTGCCCGGTCGTGTGCGTCTCACTCTCCCTTCCCACCCTGGGTGGGAAACACGTCACATTTTAGACGGGCTCTCGATACCAAATTGCCCAGCACACATGTTCCATTGGAGGACTTAACATTCTGAAATAGAAATCCCATCCACAACAATGAGACTCCAATATCATTTAGACGGAGGGGGCTGGGCTGGAAATAGGCTGGGCTGAGATGAGAGGGGGTTAAGCTGGGTGGGTTCACTTAATTCAGCCAGGCAAAGAGTCTTATTACCGGACCAGGAAACTATGGCCGGTACATGTGAGAGGAAATACACAGATAGCAGCTACACACACACACACACACACAGGATAATGACATACATACAAAGAGCACAGTCACTCACTCAAAACATCAGTAGAACTTCATGTTCTCTCTCTCTCTCTGTCTCTCTCTCTCTCTCTCTCTCTCTCTCTCTGTATCTCTCAAAATGATTGATGCAAAATGCATTTAATATCTTACAATTGCATTTATGAAAACTGAAACTTGTCATAAATGGTGAAAAGTCAAAAGTACTGGTGTTTACTAACCCACAAGTTGACTAACCCTCTCAATCCTCCACCTATACAACTTTCCATGGTGAGGTTATAGAGACAATGTTTTCATATCGAAACCTTGGATTCTTATTAGGTGACTCCCCTTTCTCCTAAGCTTCATATTCAGCAGCTGGAAAATGTTTAGCCACTAAACCTAAAATTTGGCTTTTGGGCAAGGAACAAGGTCTTTTCTCTCTTTTAATGCTAAAAGGAAATTTGTTTCAGCACCGTCTATGCCTGTTCTGGATAATGGTGATGTTTTACATCTGCACGGCCCCTCTCAGTGCCTTCACTTCCTGGACACTGTTTACCATGTTGGTTGGCCAACTTTACCTGGCCATAGACTAAATCATATACCACTGGTATATCTTTAAGTATAGAGCAATCTTAGGTCTCCTACCATTTTCTTCTGTACATGCACATTCATTTTAAACAGGCAAATTATTGTCTGAGGTCTCAGGAATTGCTCGTGCTATCAGTGCCTAAGGTCCAAACTAAATTGGGAAGCACTGCTTTCAGGCCCCTTCATGTGGAAATAACCACATTTTACACCGCATTCAAGGACATTGTAAAATGACTGGAAGAAATATCAATTGGTACTTGTGATAACTTTATAAATGTCTGAATTTCTTCTTTTTGTTCTGATGCTGTCCTCTGGGCCCGGAACACCCCAAGTAAAATGTACAGCCCTTGAGTGTACGTTCACTCTAAATGTCACACCTTAATGACAATCCATCTCCTGTCTGTCAACCATCAAGAGCAGGTAAACACTTTGTAAAGCTAAAAGTGAAAATGACAGGCAACAGAGTAAAAGTAAGGCGACCCTCACAACCTTCATTAGGCCCAACTCAACCTGTCAAACCGAGAGGGATTACTCTCAAAAGTACAGACAGCCAGGCAGAGACAAACACACACACACACACACACACACACACACAAATAACTTGAGGTAGCATGAGCTGACGCTTACGAACCACAAAGGCAACAGCAGGAAATGTATCCGTCATAACCAGAACACCTTTACATAAGCTGTCCCTGTTCTCACACTATGCACGACCAGCAGAGAGGACGGAGAACTTACACAATATCACAGAATTGGAATATAAGGAGAGGCCACACAGTTTGGCCTCTTTTTTCATGTTCACAGATCCTTCACTCTGCCATAACTAGACGCTGTGGCTTTGCTTGAGAATGGGCTGGCCACTTGAGACAGTTGTGGCTGGTCTGTGATTTATAGTTTTATGCTAAAGACCATGCAGTCCACCTTCAACTTAATGCCATAGCCAAGCAGGAATTTGGCCCTCCAGAATAGTGGAATACTCTGCCAAGAATTTCTCTGGCCCAGGAGATTAGAGACTGAATGTGTGATATTTGAAAAATAACAGCCAATAGTAAATTTGAACAGCAGACAAAACAAATAATTGATCAAATGAATAGATGACCAGAGAGAGAGAGAGAGAGAGAAAGAGAAAAACTGGGGTTTCCAGGTTCCACAAAGACTATTGCAGTGAGGTCACCACGCACCAGGGGCGACCATTTACAACAGCTACAGTAGCAATTTACTACGGGCACATACTCCGTAATAGTCTACGTTATGTAATTTTATACTCATTTTACAGTCTGTTGGTATATCTCCATCGCCTTGTAAAATGTATACACAATATTTACCAATACAAGACAGAGCTGTTGTCTCAATCTGACAACTTGATAGCCTCGATAAACCCATGTCAACATTTATTTGATATAAAATTACAAACAAGTCCACGTTAGGTTATCAACATGTATTTGGCATCCACGGTGTTTCACATTGCAGGCTTCCTTGCCGACAAAGAAACCGCATTAGAAGCGTTAGCAATGCTCCAACTTTTTACATTAAACATCCGTACATCTCTTGGTGTACATTCCGTTCCTTAAAGACGGCTAGCCAACTTAGTCTAATACAGAATTCACAGCTAGGTATATAAAGCAGCTTGTTCACTCAGACACTGTCAAGAATCGTTTGTTCAATATTGTGTAAACTTATATTACTTACCAGTTTTGTGGATAAATAGGTAAAGTCAATGGTCAGGACCAAGCATCATCAGTTATATTCCCTGTAATTAAAAAGGACTTAAAATATAGACTAAGATAACGCCGGTAGGAAGTTCCCCTCGCAAGCTCCCTCCTGTTAAAAAAAAACAGTAAATGTAGTAACTCGGCTGACTGAGTCAGGCGCTACGTCATGGACTGAAACCCGAGCGTGTAGTTTAGAGGTTTAGAGGGTATTCAGGAGGCGCGCAGACAAGTTTCCCTTTCCTCTCGGCCGTTATCCTGTCTCTATCTGGCTTGTCAATGCAGTGCATAAGCGCAAGAGGACAGGTGGAGCCATCTGTTGGAAACCATATGTTCTCAACAGCCAATTCGCGCTTCAGAACCTCTTAGCATATACCGTATATCACCAGTCCTCTGCCATAACGTTTATCTGATTCAACAAAGACCTGCACTTTGTATGATGTGAAGAGGCTAGCCTGAATTTACACTCTAATTTACTATAGAACTAAGTGCTGAAGCAGTCGTTTGTTATCCAACAGGCAGTTGTCAGATGGTCTGAAAGGTGTCTTTATAACAAGGATTTAACAGATGGATGCCCATGAAACCAAACACCAGATTTCACATCCAGGCTGTCTTAACAGAACAAACATTACTAGCAAAAAGGTTGGGCTAGCAAACAGCATAACTTGTTCTTACCTGGTACTTTACATCACATAAAATGTTTTCCTTTCACTGTTTGGAATCTTGGATGGAAATTTCCCTCAGAGTCATTGGGGCTACATCAGTGAATCGGTCATTGTGTGAGTCAATGTCACACTATCAACATCTCATTGGACTGACCGAACAAGGACCCCCTCTGTGACACTAATCTCAATCCCCCTCGTGTGTCTTCATTCATACGAGTGCGTGTGCGAGAGTGAGCATGTGGAGGCCACGCATTCATCCTGCAGTTCCATCGAGTGTACTGCACCCTAGCACTGCCCTGTCCAGCACCACAATGTCGCTGTTGTATTGGTATGGTCAGAGATTTTTTTTTTCCTCTTTTACATGAGCGGTCGCACACTACAAAGAAAAGTGTGTGTTTCAGTGTTTTCGTTGCGTGGCTTCATGGCCCGTTGTGTGAGTGCGTTTCGTGAATGTGACCCATTCATGCGTTAACGTTAGCCTATAGGGACACCATCGCACCACAATCCAGGCCATTCTTGTGGCAGGGTGGACGAGAAACCAAAGGGCACTGGGATAGAACTTAACCACGCTGCGGTGACATCGCTGTAGGACACCTACTCAAAGTTGGTGAGGATTCAGGCACACTAGAACTGGAACGCTGCACTGTGATGTAATGAGCCTCTACAGACCGTCTCTAGAGTCCATGAAACTCTAACCGACACTGTCTATCAAAGGTCGGTCCGCCGTTGGAACTGCTGTCTGTTTCAGTGAAGCTTTAATCCTCTTCGTACCTGGTCAACTAATTACCTCAACCCCCCTAGACACACACACACACCCTCAGCATTTGGTCATCGTCAATTCAGTGTCAAGCCCATCAAAATATAGATCCATCAAGCCACATCAAAAGAACCATAATCAGAGAGCCTGGCACCAGTGAACTGATTTAATTACAAAGAGAAACCCACAGTGACATCAACAGAAACAGCTACATACAAGAAGGAACTGTGGAGTTACCATGACGACGGGAGGATATGACAATAGAAACCATCTTGGTTCTCTTCTTTTAAAAATGTCTGTGACAGTTATAATTTAAATGTGACTGGCAGAGCATGCCAAAAGGAAAAAAACGTAACAAAATACACCATAAACAAGTATATAAAAATATGCCATTAGAATTATATCAACAATTGAGGAATGTGGGTGCACTATTTACAGAAAAAAAAGGCATAATACCAATATTTACATTACACAATATAGACTTCACATACGGGCAATAAAGATTACTTACAAGTTACTGTGATATTAGCATGAAACTCAATGTGATGGTTAAAAAGCCAACTGTCAAATGTGAATGCTTTACATTCCCTGCACGTCATGTCTAGAAAGTTATCGTGTTTATTAGGAAAAACGAGTAGTGCGAAGTTATTACTGTTGACATTTATAGTTTATCCACATGAACACAAGAAGAGCCACAGAGATCATAACAAACAGAATGGAAATTGTTACAAAACCTCTACACTTTCCACAGCCACAACTTCTCACAGTCCACCAACAACGTGGTATGGTTGCCGGGTCAAACGGGTGTATCAGGGAGCCATGATAAACACAGGTCAGCTCACAAACACAGGCAACTCAGAGCCAGCAGCAGAAAGGCATCAAAAACACAAACTAATCCTATTAGCCATTAGCCTCCTAATAAGCTCACAGTAAAAGAGTTAGCCTAGCACTAACGGGCGCGGGTGGGAAAGGTTGAAGTTACAGGGCCCAGATGGAGGGTTGGTATGGTCGTTGAGGTTGCTTTGGAGGATAGATGGTCAGACGCCATTCCAGACTTAACCCCGACCCAAAGGATCAGGCTGGTTGTTGGATGCTGTATGTGTGTTAGTGTGTCACTGTGAGATCTAGAACCACCCCTTCCTTGAGGACACCCGTGGTTGGAGAGAGGGAGAGAGTGACACTAAAGAGGCTCTCACTGTGTGTTTGTGTTCTGGGGCTGACCCCATAGCCTTTTCAAAGTCATGTGTCGCTCAGCATTTGTCCTTACGATGAACTATGTGTGTCTCTCTTGATCCAGTAAAACACATCCTTACACCATCCTCCTTTGCAACTCCACACGTTCTCCTCAACTTTCAAGCGTCTGTATACTTGCATTCGCTCGCCTTGTTTCCTGTCACCTATCATAGTTGGGGGTGCTCATCACTGAAAGCTAGGAAATAAAGAAAGACACACTGTGGCATCCATAAATTAAGTGCTGTAAAAAAAGCTCAAGGTTTGAAATCAAAAACATAAATACTGTACATCCGGACCTCACCTTTCTCTCAGACCTTTTAAAGGAATTTCCTCAATGCACTTTCAGCTCCTCCAAGTGTTGAATGGGATGCAGTTTCATTCATTTGAATCATTTTTAAAGAAGCAAATCAAAACAAAAAAAAGTTATATCCACTAGAAAAAAAATGGGGCTGTGTATGGTTCTGCATCTTTGATAATACAAGCGTTGCCCTGCCTTTACGAGTGAAGAGTGTACTGTAGGAGTTGTGGGTTTGCGAGTTTATTTTGGGAGTGGCGGTTTTAGTAGTTGCTGATGCCATGTGTTGCACACTGGTTAATCTTCCGTAGTCTACTTTTGGGCTTTGATTCAGACGCAAAACATTGCTTTCTCTTTTAGCATGCAGAGTTTGCCCATCTAGTCACAAGTCTCTGAAGAAAGGCCATGAGACACGAGACCGTTTTTGGCAACGCTAACAGAAAAGTAGGCTGTCAGACATTTGAAATGAAAGCAACACTAATTAAACAACACCACCAGGTCCTGTTACATTCAGGTATAACCACAAAAACAGCTGGCAAGATGGCTCTAAGTATCTACTGTTCCCTTTATATCGTGGCCTTCACACTACACATACTCAACTTTTATTAACTTTAGTTTTCAAAGTTTATTCTTTGAATCAGACTGCATGAAACTGTTTCAGCTCTTCAATGCTTGCATCTAAACACAAAAATTTTAAACAAAAACAGCATATTTGTGTCGTTTTTAATCACAATCCTTCGGAGCAGTGCTAGAGGAACAGTTGTGTGTTGCGTTTCTTTTCGTCAGTGTAATGCTTAACTATAGGATTAGGCCCGGGCAGATCTGAACTTGGGCCAGTGTCAACCAGGGGTCGAAGTGCTGCTGTGTGGAGGAGGGCTGTCGTGCCATCACCCCTTCACATCTCCACCCCTCTCTCCTACTTTCTATATCGGAGTGGTGGAGGGACGCTCTCTGGACCAAGAAGGTTTCTTTCCCTCTTCCTCCAACATTTTATCCGTCCACCTGTCTCTCTCTGTACCTGTCTCTCTCTGTACCTGTCTCTCTCTGTCCCCTAGAGTTCCATGATACTCCTTGTGGTTCAGTGCAATCTTCCCCATCTGTCTTTAATCCACCGTGGAGTCTTTTCCAACCTTTTCTCTTGCTCTCTCTGTCTCCTCTCTGTTTGTCTTTCTGCTTCTCTCGTTCCCTCTTCCCTCCGACGTCGGGCAACAAAGCAGGCCAAACGCACACAAGTCAGCAGACAGCGACGTACTGGAACTCCCACTGGCTTGAGGCCATCCTTATCTTTTGACTGTCAAGGGGCTTAGTTGACAGCCATGCGGAAAGACCATCCCAGCGAGATGGAGTCAGAAAGCCCATAGCAACTGGGCGGAGTCAAGGGAGGAGGGCGGGGCTAGTTGATGTTTTTTTTTTTTTTTTCAGCTGAGAGGGGGAGGGGTACAATTCCATTTCTTCGTTCAAACGGACAGCGCCAAAGCGTTTGGCCCGCTCACACCCTCCACAGCAGCAGGTGGTTGGTGCTGTCGTCCCGCCCCACTGTCTCACTGCTATTGGTCAGCCGGAAGTCCTCGTAGCCGTCGCCCCCGGAGATCACCAGCTGATTGGTTTTGGCAGGAATGATGGCGGAGGCTCGTCGTCGGGCTGAGTCCTTCCTTTGGAGTCCCCCTCCGTCGATGGTGCTGCTCTGTGATTGGTTACCTAGAGAAGATAGGGGAGGTGCCGAAGAAAACAGAGCAGGTCAGCCAAAAGTCCTTGAGTGACAGGCTTTAGACTCAAATGGCTGTATGAACACAATTTAAGTGTGTGAGAGAGTCACACACACACACATACACATTACTAATCATACATAATCACACACTCACACACACATTACTAATCACACACAATCACACACACACACACGGAAAAATAGAAACAGCACGACTTCACGTTTGCTTACCTGTGCCTTCCGTCGTGGGGAGGGGGAAGTTGACGTCGAAGCCCTCGGGCAGCTCGATAGACGTGAGGAACCGCACGTGGCCCGTGTGTCCGTGAGCCGAGCCCATGGGGATGAGGGGGGAACGCAGCGTGCCTGCCCCAGTGCCGAAGCTTACCGCTGGGATAGCCAGGGTCAGGACCACCCCTGGAGAACACAAACAACCACATCAACATCACACTAGTCGGTGTGGACTAGAAAAAGAGAGTCTAGACATAGAATTCAAACAAATGAACTGGACAACACCTACTGAAGTGCTGCGGCTGATTTACTTTGGTCTCGGGTCAACGTAATGGATGCTGTAACCGTCGCTAAATAGGGATCTATGGTCTGTCTTGCTGAGGGCCCCTGTCTGAAACCACGCTGTGGTTTAGTGGCTCTTAGTGTGCGGAGCTGTCAGTCGGAGGGTTACCTGCACTGGTTCCTATCCACAGCAGGTCCTTACAGGCCAGCAGGGCTGTGATCCTCAGGCAAGCGGCCTTGTGCTGTCGGATAATGGCGTCAGACCCTGGGGGAGAA
>JAVQIZ010040914.1:0-11482 GCA_036023535.2 Galaxias brevipinnis | reverse complement strand
AGCTGGGGGGGGGGGGCTCGGACAAACAACATCCCTTCATGCATGCTAAGGTCCACTTGAGAGAAAAGTCCGGTGTGTGTGTGTGTGTGTGTGTGTGTGTGCCTGCGTGCGTGCGTGCGTGTGTGCGTGTGCGTAAATTACGAACATAGAACTGAGAAATGAGGGCGTACCCTCCAGTCGAGGATTGATTGGGAGGTCGGAGTGTGTTTCCGATAGAGGAACTCTTCAACTAGCCTCCGGCCCACTGACGGCTGCCATTGATCAGAGTGGACCAAGTTTAGGACGAGGAGAGGCGGCCACATGATCAGAGTGTGTGTGTGTGTGGGGGGGGGGCTCGACTAACCCCACCAACCAGAAACACATGCTGATTGAATTGTATCAAACATGCTGATTGAATTGTATCAATTTAATGCTATACTTGGCGAATTTCTGACACTCAAAACACCCACACACACACTCAAAACACACACACACACTCAAAACACACACACACTCGCACGCACACGCACACAAGGCTGGGGCTTCTGTCACAACTCCCTGGCTGATGGATGGCTCGGCCGATGCTGAGTCACTCCTCAGGCACAGTGAGCTGGGGAATCTGAAACAGCAACTCCTTCTATCTCTCTTTTGTTCTCCGTTGTCCCTCTCTCGCTCTCTCTCTCGCTCTCTCTCTCTCTCTCGCTCTCTCTATCCTGGGAGAAACTTGAACGGGCCGTGAACAGTGGACCAGAGGAAAAAACAGCAGACTTTCAACCCTATTGGCTCTGTTCCATCCTCAAGCTCCAGTCACTCCATCCAGAGTAACATAGACGGGCAACAACGCCATTCTATATTGTATTATCCTGATCAATCGATCAATGAGCCTTTGCCTGTGACCACGAGATGACATCGCAGCGATCAGAGCAGAGGAAGAGAGAGGAAACACTTTCCATGTTTTCGTTTTCAAGTCGATTGGACAGCCTTGCACTCTCGTTGCCATGACGCGCCTGCGGGTGGACTACGGCATATGCAGGCATCGATTCGTCTTCCGCTCACTTCCCATAACATACATGTGCACACGCCCCCCCTTCTCATACTAAGAACACGCGGAGGACTGATGGGCATTGTGTGGCGGTTTTAACCCCCCCCCCCCGCTTTGCTGCCGCACATGACAGGTTCAACGGTCAACTGGAAGAGGGGGATATGCTATAGTGTGTCAATAGCGTAATTCCGATGGAAAGATCGATGGCATTCCCAGTGGCACAGGATTCCACGTGGGGAAGGGGGACATAGGGCTGAAGGCAGAGAGCCTGTGATTGACGCTTCAAAGCTGTCTACCCTTTTACACCACAAACTATTTCCACTTAAATTAATGAATAATGTGGGCCATTAAAAAGGGAGGGGGGGGGGTTATTATACATTTTTAAAGAGCTTTTTTTATTATTCTCTTGGCGAATGGGATTTGGGGCTAATTATTGAAATAGCTTTGAATGGGACATTGTAATGCGGCTTGACGAAGTCACACAACAGACCTACGTGAGAAAACATATAAGGAATCATCACAGCACAACGTTGGAGTATGATGAATCTGGATGGTGGACGTGTTTCACTCAGGACTTCGGAAGGCCCGTACAGGACTGGATGCCTCATACATTTTGTATCGGGGGATTCAAAAGGCACACTTAAAAATACATTCATTCCAGGAAGGGAAGGGAGAGAAACAGAGAAAAAAAAAAAAAACACATTTCTGTTTGAAGTCTGGGGAAAAGAAACATTGTATGCTCTCCCGTGTGCTTATTGATTTTATATTTGAGGAGGGAAGCCTTGAGCAACGGCCAGGATGACATCCCAGACGCACGCCATGCCTGGAAGACCAGTATAAAATCGGAATTTCTGTACATATAATACATTTTATTTGAGGGCGTTTGAAGACACTTAATCGCCTATACCTTATATAGTGTATACAGTATACATATACTGTGCATACACTCATATACATACACACACATATATATATATATACATATACATACATATACACACAGGAAGAGGTGTGGTGGGAGAAACTCATAGTGTGATTGGCTAGCATGTTAAAACTTTTATAAACATAATTCCCAGTCATTATGTTTATAAACGTTTTAACATACTAGTCAATCACACTATGAGTTTTTCCCACCACACCTCTTCCTGTGTTAACTACCTATGGGTGTCTCTGCGTCCACAGCTCAATGGGATCCTGTACACAGCACACGTCACACGTGCGGCTCCCTGTGGAAATCCAACGTTGTTAGCCAAGCCAATTAAAGGCAAATGGCAAAATGATTTTGGAGCGCTCGCTGCACTTCAGAGTGGTGGGCAGGGGGCTGCGGCAGGAGGAGGGGGTGGTCTCGGGAGTCAGTCATCAAGTGAGTCAGTCAGTCATAAAAGGATGGAGGCCGTTCTCGCGGTTCCGACTCCACTGATTCCACACACAGGGGGGGGGTCTCCACAGAAAGGTTACCAGTGGTAGGCCCCATTATAAATCCCTTTAAGTGAACTTTACCTCTTGATTAATCCTGCGGTGTGCAATTTCTTTCCCCTCTCGCGGGTGATAAATCGTCCGACAAGACGCGCTGGCAGGTCCTGTACCATAACAAGCTAACTACTGCTTTAGGCTTCAATACAACCGAGATCTTTAAGACTTACACTTATCCATTAACTGACACAGAACATTTAACCAATTGGTGAGGCGGAGGTAGGGGTCAATAAAAGGTCTAGATTTATCCCTTGTTGTGAATCCATAATGGCAGCCTCTTGGTCTTGGAAGTGGAGTGTGGGGAGAGCTGCCGCGGCGGTTCATTTGACGGCCCGCGATTGAACGCGCTGTGGGAGGCCTACAGGAGGACGGGGAGGAAAACGGGACTAATCTGCGGCAACAAATCATGCGGGTATTACGGTGCAGACAGAGGAAGCCCACGAGTCCGACGTGATTGCGATGAGAGAGGATCGGATTAGGAAAAGACAAAAGAAAAAAAAGGAACATATTCAGGCCTAAAAATGCCTCTGTTACAGCCGTGTTGAGAAAGGTGGCCATTTTGACTCGGGTAGTATATGGTCATTAATCATAGAGAAGCGGAATGAGGCATGGATACGCTCACCTAATCAAGCGTGACCAAAAAACATTCACATCATAAATAGAAATATAAAATAATAATAATAACTGTATTAAACCCCTTATTCTACAGCATTGGCCTGTTGAAGAAACTGCGCCAAACAAACCCTGCCTTAATAACAAGTCCTGCATTACAAAGGGGTTCTTTAACATCTGTGAACTTAAGAGTGTACTTGTCATCACCATAGAGCGTAAGATAGTACTTTGCTGCACGGTGGAACTGAGCTGAGCTAATCGGCACAATTTCTGAAGTACCACTTTATCTGGAATAATACGTGCCCAAAGTAAGCGAAAATATGCATAGTCACCCTCGTACACAGGACTAGGGGGGGGGGGGGGTCACAGAGCATGGAGAAAAAAAACGCAGTGTCATTCTACTGAGTCACTGATCAGAATGAGGATGATGGCTTGCCATTAGCAATCATACGCTCCTCTAAGAGACGTACCAAAGTACTGAGGGGGGTTCCGGCGACGTCGTCTCTCACAGGTCCCTAGGTCACGAGCACCCTGGAAGATAAAAGGGAAAGGGGCTTGTTAAGATCAAAAAGGAGGGGGGGGGGGGGAGCAAAGTACGGTCGTTAAGAGCCCTTACTAAGGACACCACTAAGAAGTGTGTGTGATGATTTGAGACCTGGCAATTTCTACAGTCCCGAGAAAAAAAGAGGAATTCAGTCACCGCCACATAACACCCCCCCACCCCACCCAACCCCACCCCCTCCTGCTCCGCCACCATTCTCTGCATCATCCCGCGCCTAGTTACCTAATGACAGCCATAGGGGATGGTGACGTCTCTCACAGAATAATAACAGGTCACGGTAAAATCAAGGGACTTCTCATCACAGTCGCAGAAAGCTATTCCGAGGCCCTTCTTTGAAGGTCTAGGCCTGCGCACGTGCGTGTGTGTGTGTGTAAGAGAGAGATGAATTTGCGAAGGACTGAGTTAAAAGTCACAGCACAGTGAGAACTCAATTCAAAACGTCATACCACACTCTTGCCATCCTCACAAGAATAGGATACAAACCATAACAGATTTGAGGGATTTACCTCAGGTGAGATTTGCATTACATATGGGAGGTATGTGCGCGTTTGAAAGTATTGAATGGCTCAACTGATCAGAACCCCATGATGGCTGCAGGGTTCTTATATGAAACACAAATGCGCACATTATTTGGTGGCAAACGTAAAGCTTTCAAGTTGCGAACAGCCTAAGACGACATTTCTCTCTGCCACCTTTTTCCTGCGGCGGGATTTTATCTGCTTTGAGCTAAGACCATACAATATTCATTTTGTGTAGAAGTGGCCGTTTTTGCTGTGGCTTAGCAAGTCTTGCAGGTGAAAGTGGCAGAGAATAACAAACGTGAAGGCCGGCGGCCTCCAGCCATGCAAGACAGTCGGCTGGTGCTGCACGCACACGCATACGCACACGCACACACACACGGGATGCCCATTTTAGGCCATATCACTTCAAATATTCTATAAAAAATGTTCGGGTAATTGATTAACCGAAATGAAAAGATTATAGTGTGTGCGCTAAAGTTTAAACTGTGGTGTGGAAAGCGGGAGAAGCACAATGTATCTAATGCATTGCAATTGCGTTTTTTCTTTCTACTTTTTACAAATTGTAATGGCATTAGTATGTTTAATAAACAATATGTTATCAAAATAGCTAATAATAACACAATATCAAAATAGGCAAAACTTTAGGCAAAAATAATATTAAATAACTACAGCTATACTCGAATAGCTACCTACATCATTTCGAATAATGGAATATTCGAATAACCGTGCCCATCCCTAACACACACACCTATGACCACGTCACACCAAAAGACTCACTCACTCACTCACTCACTCACTCACTCACTCACTCACTCACTCACTCACTCACTCACTCACGGCCCTAGGTTAGGACAAACAGCGAGGCCATCAAATGCACCGCGCACTTCAAACTCCTCATACATGTCATCGACTGGCAGTGTTGCAGGCTAGCCAACAGGGGGTTCTCGTAGGACCACAGAGGATTCGGCAGGTCGATTTGATATTGAGCTCCAGGCACTGTTCGGTATTTCAACTAATTCCAACATGTCAATAGCAGCTAATGGAAACGCAAATGAGAAGCAATGGTCTCCCACTAGAAACAATCCAGACAATTTGGGGATTTCAAACCTGTAGGAAAGATTATAAATACACTCAAGTTCATTTGGAGACACACTGTAGACTTCATCTACCAATAAACGAGGCATTTTAGATTAACACTGAAGATGTTAAATTGGCAAATTGTATTCCTTCTCATGTGGAGTCCTATGGTGGGAGGAGTGACTTAAGTTAGTTCAACTTTTACCCTTATACAACTTATCACCCAAAGATCTAGGTTATTCTAGTGACTGGTTCTGTTAGTTTGTTTTTGTACTTAACTTCAAATCACAGCCATGTGTGGATAAAGATTAATGTGAACAGTGAGCACACAGCCTGTCGGAATGAATTGTTGGTCCAAATGTGGAAACCCCCAAAAAACGCAAACTTCAATTGGAATTATGCCTTAGCAAATGACTTCCAGCACCTCAAAAAGTGTTACTAATTAAAAAAAGCTATTTGAGGAATAAATCAAATTAAGATTGTTATCTATAATCTCAGCAGTGTATTTATTTAAATGATGGTTTCACTGAGACTTCTTCTGTAGTATTTGTACACGTTTGATTAACCGCATGACCACAGCGGCTTGCTAGCTTTGGTACGATACATACACAGTCATATAGTGCTCCTTAGTAAGGCCAACTGACAAAAACACACAACAAGCCACAAAGGTGTACGCTAAAAAAGTGGGTTAGCCCTTTGTTTAAGGGCTTAAAGGAGAGAATAACAACAAATTGAAGCAAATAAAATACAATAAGGAACAAAAAAAAAAGAACAAAAAAAGTCTACAGCGTTTCCATGGAGATAAATGAGTAGATGTCCTCCATTATTAAAGATCACCTTGGCTGAGGGCAGCAGCCTGCAGCCAACGTGACAACGCGCTCTACTGGGCCGGCCACGCTCGGGCCCTGTTTGGGCTAAGCCTGAATTATTTAAAACAGGAGAGACAGCCACGGTTCATATAACCTAAGCCCTCGGAAAAAAGAAGAAAAAAAGGCACGGAAAGTCATTCTTTTTCGGGGTTGGGGGGGGTGAGGGGTGGTGAAGATCGGCAAAGAATAACAAACTGAAGTCCGTACGCCACTTCCAGGCTTTTCCGGGCGGGGGTGACCTGTGTGGCTCGCCTCGCTTTTCCTGGAGGGAACAATTGAGTCGTTTCAGCTTTAAAGCTGGTAACAAACCGCTAGGGATCCGCAACAAAAACAACATTTGCCGCGGTGTCCGAGCCTAAACAACCTGGAGACAGGACTGCATTACAATTACAATCATTCAGCTAACGCCTTTGTCTTAGTAGGTACAGCTGTAGGCAAATACGTACAGCCTAGGAACAAGCAAAGGTAGAGCCTGGTTTCATTTCATCACCAAGAAGAGCCAGTGAATGACTTAATAAAGAAAATCAACAAAAAGCGTCCCCATAAACCTGCAGGCACTGAGCGGAAGGACCACAGTAGACAGTTGACTAATGGGAAACTAAACATTCACTGGGAAGAAAAGACAAAATCAAGGACGCGAGTGTATTCTCTCACCATGAAATTGAAAAAGATTGTGTGGATTTTTTTCCCATGCCGGAAATAAAAAGAATGGCGGGAAGACAATAATGGATCAATTACTTTGACCTGTCTGTGTGTGTACACACGGTGTGTGTGTGTGTGTGTGTGTGTGTCTAAACACGGTGTGTGAACACGGTGTGTGTGTGTGTGTGTGTGTGTGTGTGTATGTCTAAACACGGTGTGTGTGTCTGTCTGTGTGTGTACACACGGTGTGTGTGTGTGTGTCTAAACATGGTGTGTGTGTGTGTGTGTGTGTCTAAACTCGGTGTGTGTGTGTCTTCCTAAACAGGGTCTGTGTGTCTGTGTGTGTGTGTGTGTGTGTGTGTGTGCGTGTGTGTGCGCTGTTATAAAAAGGGAATGTCAAAGCAGGAAGTCGAGGAACAAAGTGAATGAAGGAAGGGGCTATCTACCTTCTGAGCATCTGCTGCTCCAGACTCATCGCCCTGAGAACAGAAAGCGTGTCCCTCGTGCCGCTAAGAAACTCAATCCAGCAGCAGCAGCAGTGTCGTTGGCGGCGGCAGCAGCGACGAGCGTCCCTCTTTCCCCTCCTCCTCCGCCTCCTCCACTTCCTCCTGCGTGTCCCTCTCTTGGCATGTGAACCTCTGGGCCGCGGTGAACCTGAAAGGGGGAGAGAAAGAAATGGCAGGTGAATGCGAAAACACAGGTCTGCATCGATAGCTCTGGAGGATATTAGTGTGGGCTGAGGACGGCGGAGACGGGGGACGCCCGGCTGGAAGCACGGCACTCGGGGGACGGCAGACGCTGTGTAAATTATTCTCTATGCTTGGTTCTTCATCGTTCACTGTATTATTCAGATCTAACGCTGACAAAAAAAAAACAAGAAAATAATCTATTCTGCTGCTGTCCGAAAGAAGGGAAGAAAGAAGGGAAGATAGGAAGACAGAAGGAATGAAGGAAGGAAGGAAGGAAGGAAGAAAAGAAGGAAGGAAGGTCTCTGTTAGACTACAATGTTTGATGTCCCCATCGTTCTTAGGAAGGTACAGAGGAAGTAAAGCTCTAGTCTACAATGGACAAGGATGGCAGGCTGCCTGGGCCCATTCAGAATCACGTCTGGTGTTGTTCACTTGTATACGGTGGTTGTGAAGAATGTCTGCAAGCATGTTCGCATAACAAAAAACTGTGTCAAGGCTGTGGAAGTGAAGCCCCATTACATTTGGCCTACTTTCCTAAACTCCATGACAACCGACTGACAACTTAGGCTACAACTGTTGGGAGGAAAGAGCTTGTGTGACATTATGAATATATTTCAGATATCACACCACATGTCCTGTGGATCTCGGCCCAGAACTAACACTTAGCTCGCACATGCCATTCAATGGAATTACAACTGACATTTCAATAATTACACAGTACAATTATTGGGTGGGGGAAAAGGCTATGATAATGGAACTCTGGTTCAAAGTATTTTTTTTACGGAATACCACAGAATTGGTCAAATGACAATCCAAGATTTTGCATCGCACACCCTCATATTCTGTTGTATGTTAGTTACTCTAGGACTTACATTTTCTTACAATAACCCTATAAAACTATTTAAAGCATAGTAAGAACATCTTTCAATAGAATGTATAACATCTATTGGGACGTCTTTTTTTTGAGAAACGGTGCAGGAGCACTTACATTACCGAGACCCCAGATGACAGCTAGCAGCAATCAGAGAGTGAGAGAACCCTAACTGTTGGTACAAGCAAACGGGCAAAATCCCCGTGCACTTGGTCAGCCAATTACATACTGCAGATTGCTTTGACCAATTGGAACAGCTGACCCACAGTGGCTAGCTGACCTGTCTGGAAAGGAAAGCAAAACGCCCTTGCAAGCTCTCCAAAGGCTAGCGGTCTGAACCAGCCAAGGACAGACGGAGCAGAAGGCCTCAAATCTGAGGACGAAAGATTGAATCGAGAACCCCTTTCCCGATGCCGGGGGAGCACGTTAACAGAAAATCAATTGGCTGCACCTCGTAACTCCACCAAGCACGGATTCTTTTCAGAATATAAACGACGCTGCTCGCCTCACCAAAACGAGTACTGGCCTGAGCTCAAAGGCGGAACACAATTGTGTGGAAGGCATTGAGAACAGCCTGGTGCAACCTATTGAGGAGGGGTGCCGACAAGAAAAGCTGTGAATCATTTTCTATCCATCAATAACAAAGAGCATGGATTAGAAAGACAAACAAACCCCTGATTCAGTTGGCCGGGCGGGCATAACTGTCGTTACAGGAGGGGGAGTGCGTCTCCAGTTAATGTTGAACGCTTTTCTACGGGAGATGAAGGGGATGACGAGGATCAATCTCTAAATAGATGAGCGAGGACAAAACAACCACCTGTCTGGCTGAGTGAGTAGTTTAAAGAAAACAGCAAGGAGGCAAGAGACAGTGGCAAATGTCCTCCTCCTCCTCAATGTGCCATATTGTCTCACCTGACCCTATGACACATTCTCTACCCACAATCCTTCGCGACCCCCACTAAAGCCCCAGTGACGCATAATCCCATCATGTCACGCACACAGGGCTGAACGGCCACAGAAACACACACACACACACACACACACACACACACACACACACACAGGATGAAGACAGACAGACACGCAGACAAACACGGACCGACAGAGGCATCGAAGGAGGTTGGACACCCACTGTCGGGTGCTGAGTGAGGTGACTTTAACAGCCCGTTGAGACAGCCACCGTCACCCGTCCAGTCCGTCCCATCCTTAGTCCAGTGTCAAGGGAACAGGGCTGAGTCATGGTTGCCCGAGGCAGCAGAAGAACGGAGTGGCGTCCAGTCTGGAAGCTGTCAGCTTCGATGTGTAACCAACGTTTGAGGACGCGACTGTCCGTCTCTCTGCAGAGCATTTGGTACTGACTGACCAGGCAGCAAAAGACAACTGATAGCAACAGAGGTGCTAGGATGACTGACTGGCTGGCTGGGTGGATGGATGACTGACTGGGGAGACAGGGTGACTGACTGGGTTACTGACTGATTGGGAGACAGGGTGACTGACTGTGTTACTGACTGAATGACCAGGAGGGTGACTGACTGACTGACAACTAAGTTACTGGGAGGGTGACTGACTGACTGACAAACTAAGTTACTGGGAGGGTGACTGACTGGGTGAAAGGCTGGACGGGTTAGATGCTGACTGACCGATCGACTGGGTTACTGGCAGGCTGACTGACTGACTGACTGACTGACTGACTGACTGACTGACTGACTGACTGACTGGGTTACTGGCAGGCTGACTGACTGACTGACTGGGTTACTGGCAGACTGACTGACTGACTGGGTTACTGGCAGTGTGTACTGACTGTGTGGGTGACTGAAAACTAAAAGTAAAGAAAGTTGGACCAAACTGTATGTAAAACGTAATGGAAATAGTTGGCAAATTCAACAATTGCTTTTAACAAACATAAATTCTCATCATACTAATGCCAATGAGTTGAATTAATCCACTTAACGCTTGCAAAAAAAACAAACAAAAAAAACATTCTGCTATTCGAAGCAATTTGAAATCCACACCACAGTCAACACATTTGGCAGAGAAAAAATAAGTACTTATAAAAACAATAGTAGACAATGAATCAAGTTCTGCTTCTCAGGGAAACCATTAACAGCAGACTGACAGGTGTGTTTAATTACTGCCTAGTTGAGACAGTTTGGAACAAACTTTATTGCTGTTTGTGGCTTTAAACCAGCCCTAAACCAGCCCTAGGGAACCCTGATTCAATTCTATGGAAATTACCCGCCTCCTCCTCCCTACTAGCCTATCAGTTTGGGAGAAACATTTACACTACAGCTTGGAAATGCTAGTGATAAACCATCGTTAACACAATGCGTAAACTAGCAATTTTGGAGGTATCCCATAACTGCTAATAAAATAAAGCAGTGTTGGAGAGTCTTCATGCTGGGCTGCACTGTCAGTAAGTCAATAATTACCCAATATCATTACAGGCTTAGGCTAATCAAATTTGAATTGAGCGAACAAATGCAATTGGTGCTCACCATGACAACAACAGGATTTTTAAATCTAAGGGTATACCTGTTTAATGATAATGATGAAGAAAAAAAATATCCCATAAGAGTTTTTCACAAACACTTCTATAATCGTACTGGGAATGACTCATCAGAAAATGTTTTTATGAGTTGGCTGACAAGAAGAGACCCTCAAACATTCCGCTCACACGGTACAGATCACACGTGTCTACTGATCAAATGATGAGCGAATATGTTCGTGTTTCTGCTCAATTTCGTATAAAAGGATGAGCGGAATCTTAAAAGCTGCCACTCCAAATGGTCCGTTTAACAAGTGAGTGCACGAGGCTCAAAGCTGCATGTAAAGCGAACAGATGGGGGGGACGGGGGACCGTTTCATCTCGTTAAAGTAAGGGCCGCCCTTTAATCTTCAATAAAAGCCGAGTTCCAACTTCGTTCAGAGTTACAGAAGGTTCCGAATCACTATGCCATTCCAAGACGTCCGTTAGGAGGGGAAGGATTCAAGGCATTAACATGCACGTTGACAGATTCAAACCCAGCTGGACACCTCACTTGCTCTCCCCCTCTCCCTCCATGCCTCTGCCCGAGTGGGGGCGTTGAAGGGGTTCCTGGTCGGCTCAGTAGATCCGGCCTCTTTGGCCTGGCTGCCGCTTCCACCA
>JAVQIZ010040879.1:0-17426 GCA_036023535.2 Galaxias brevipinnis | reverse complement strand
ATATATATATATATATATATATATATATATATATATATATATATATATAGATTCAGTTTGTCATTTACACAGAGTCACAGAACACATTGACATCTTCATCTTTTTGGGGGGGTTTCTGTACAGTAATAACTACTTGCAAAATACAAGTAAATCAGTCTTTTATCTCAGTTTTCATAAGTCCTACTGCACCACTCCATGTCTTTCCCAGGGCCACAGCTGTAGCCAGCAGAGCCCCGACTGTCCCCACTTTTCCCAGTGCAGCTGTGAACAGGCCTGCTGCTCCCAGAGCTCCAGCTCCGAGAGGTGCAGCTGCTGCAGTCACTGTTTCCTTGCCAATTCCACACAGCAAAGTGGGCCCTGTGAGGAGGCCCCCATGTAAATACACTGGGGTGTGGAATGGGCTCTTTGGTGCACCCAGAATAAAAGCCCCTACTGCAATGAGGCCTACTGTGATTTGTTCCATTAGTCCAAGTATGACCACTCCTAACGTTAAGCCCCCAGAGCCCATAACAGCACCCATAACAACAGAGCCCAGAACTACTAGTAAAGTTGATCTGGTTTTGAATTCTGCTTCTGCTGCTATGCTTGCAGATCCAAGGGAAACTCCGGCAGCAGTGGCACCTCCCAACAACCCCCCGACAAGGCATCTTGCTCCAATTGCATTGCTTGCTGGAAGCAGAAGTCTAAGGACAACTGATGACGTCACAGCAGCCCCCAGTGACATTCTTCCTGCCCCTTCGGGTCCCAAACTCACTGCAGCCACTGTTCCCAAAGCAGCTCCCAGAACACCTGCAGACAGCACACCAACCCAGAGAACTGTCCCCAGCATCAGGCTGGCATCTAATTCAGAGCCCTCATTCCATCTCACACTAAACCCCAAGCCTATGGGAAAACCCACCATTACCATAACAACAGAGTACAGCAACAATCTTTCTGACCATTGGCTTCTGTTGCCTTTGTCTTGCATAACTACTTTCTCCAATATGGCCTTTCGGAGGGCACAAAAAAAAGTAATTGCAAAACCCATGGAGCCCAATCCTGTGATGAAACCCATGCGCCCAAATACAACACTGAGGTACAGAGTTGTAAAGATGACCGAGAGGACCGGCGCCATTTCATGACTGTTTTTGTAGGAGTATACCACAAGAACTATAATACATTGGGCCAGAGCAAATAGCCAAGCGGGAAGGACACTAGTAAATGCTCCAGTTGCTGTGGCACCCACAGCTATAGAAACTCCTGCGGCTGCCTCCGATACCCCTACCCTATATGCTCCGCCCCCTTTCAACAGGTGCATCACCATAGCAGCAAAAAGGAGTCCAGTTCCCATGGAAATGATTGCTATGCTAAACACCAGGCAAGTAGTCACTGCAACTGCTCCTGGCACACCCACATGCTCAGCAGCTCTGGCCAGAGCAGCCAGTAGTGGTCCATCAGAGGTCAGGGTATGGTCAGCTGCAGCAAAGGCGGTTTCTCCAAAGGCAAAGCCTGCTGCTGTGCTCCTCAGGACCACAGCAACGGTCCTAACCACATCTAAATGACAAACAGAAAAACAATCCTCACTGAACTCAGTTAAGTTGAAAGTGGTGAAAAATGCCCACAAAAACGTTATCTAAACTATATTTTTGATTACATTAGATATTATACTAAGTATAAAATAATTCTGTATCTTTAAATACTAACTGACACTACTTTGTTGATTTTTGCTGAAACTTTAAACCAGGAAGCAAAAATGTATTAGCACATAAGGCAGATTAGTCTAGAAACAATGTTGATCAGAGCATATTAGTCCAAATATTGACTATAAACTAGCAATTGGCTAAACTTTGTAGTATAGAATAGCTATGATCTGATTGTTGCTAAATCTTACCCAGCTCTGTCCCAGCCATAACAACCAGTAGTACTTTGTCTTCTTCCTGTACAGAGCACTAAGCTCCACCCCTCTGGCCCAAATAAGGTTACACTCAACTACAGCAGGGCGTTGTTCTCTGTTGGAAAATAGTTGTATAAAAAGGCGCAGCCAGAGAAACTTGTAACCCAATTGCAATGGTGTTGCCAGGTTCCATTTGCAGGGACAGTACTTTATCATACAGTTTACTGCATGGCGCAAGTATTGTATTTCACTGTAAACATAGGACAGAACAGTACATGCTTTCTGACTAAATAATTGATGCTGTCCAGGATGTATTTTGTGGTTTTATAGAAACAGCCAATGTCATTACAAACTCTTTTCAGAGAGCATTGATGATTAGTAGGGCAAAGGGTAATGGGCTAAAGCACACTAACAGTGTTTGTAGGCTTGTGCACACATAATAAGTAAACCAGTGTTGAGGAGATGAATGATGCATGGAGGTTTTGAGGATTGTGTCAGGTAGTCACAAGTGGTCTTCCTTTGTGAGCAATAAAAACTGCTTTGCGACCATTTTTCTCTTTAATAATAAAGGGGAGTGACATGTTAAAAAAATTTCGTGCAGCAAAAAATGAAAAATCTATAAATGATCTATGTAACATCATGACACATTTTGAGATGATTTAGTTTTAAATATATCACATGTGTTTTAAATATATCACTGGTATGCCAATTTCTGTATCACCTATTGAAAGTTCATTTTTAACATATGCAAACGAAGGGGGCATATGAAGGCTGTATCATTAAAAGTGGAAGAAAACAGTGAAGTTGATCAAGTAGTTCATAGATGTGTTTGAAGATAGATAGGTCTATGTGTTTGAAGATAGGTTAGACATTCATCTTAATCAACATCATAATGAAACATATATATTTTCCAACCATCATAGGATAATGATGCTACAATTTCATAAACAAATACTGTTGAGCGGATACCATTAACTTCAGGCATTTGGAATGGTTATATGCGTACTACTTCTATAAACTTTAAAAAAAATTCACTGTAAAATTCAATATCTTCAATCATTTCTGGATCGACAGTTTCGGTAGAAACCTTATTCCTGTCACAGGCAATGCTTGTACATGCCACACTACCCCCAAGCGGACTGAAGCTTTCAACTTGAACAGGAGTGCACCAACACTTGAGGAGCTTTTACTTGAGAAATATTTTCATGCTGATAGTTATGAGGACAACTCCATTATAAAATCAATAACAAGGAATACATCTTAAAACATTCTTATGATTCTCATGAATATACCCCCTATATGGCTGTCAATAGCATTACATGTGTTTCCATGTTTTATTATATGAAGGAATCGTAAAATATGCATGTTTAAAAGTATCCATAATGCATTAACAGCTATATTGCATTTCATGTTTGTTTCCCCCAAAAAGAGGCAGCCTTGTGCCATGACTTCGAAATCGCCTACTATGCATCCTTTACGTTAATACATTTGACGACATTTTTTTTATTCAGTCAACAGTATAGGCCTACCCCAACGTAGGAGTTCTGTCTGTCTTTCTGTAACTCGATAGTAGCGATGACAGGGTACTGTATAAAGTTTAAATTGCGCAAGTGTATTGCTCTGGACCCAAGAATGTACGTTCTCGACTGTGAAGTCGTTTGGTTTTGCGGTTCTTGATCAATAAATTTAAATATCAACGCAATTGATTCACCAAGCCCGACGCGCATATATAATGCTACTACAAATCCTCTTCCTTTTCACGACTCCACCAAAATATATCCTGTCCAAAACAAGTATACGTGCATATATTTTCGCCTTTAATAATAATGAATAATTGATTCCATTTGATATAGCGCTTTTCTAGAAATCCAAAGCACTTTACTCAGAGGGGAGGGCGAGGGGGGCTAGTCGCACCCCTACTTTTTTTGAGACGTGCCATGGGATCTTTTGTGACCCCCGTACAAGGCATACGTACAAGACCTGACACAAGAATAAGTGCATTTATTCACGCCTTTTAATCTAAAATGGTAATTGACAGTTAAAGATCAATAGTTATGTTGTATCATGATATAGCAGCCAAGTTTTAGCCTGACGCTCCCGTTTTTCTGCCTTCCCGAATATCTCAAGGTCGTGTAATGACTTTTACATGGTTTTCGTTGTCTACCCAACCGGCATGGGCTGCACGCGGCCAATTATTGAGTTGCGTTCCATTTTCTGCTAATGCCATCTGTGTGGGGATGTTGTTGATGTTGCAGTGCAAGCTGAACAACGACTGCAAATGTTTCAATTTTGACGCCCCTCACTCAATACTTAAGAGTGCAATGCAGGCTGTACATGGACACAGGCTGTGTCACACACCTATAGTGATAGAACACCTAGTCCCATAAGGGTCGTTCACCAGTTGAACGAGAAAGGAGAGTTGAATGGGTATTGCACTGGTAGCGAAATTTCAGTATGGAAAAAGATCCCCAATGTCATACTATTTGTGGATATGGAGTCTGCTAAACACCACTTCACGCCCCAAAATGCAATGCGCCAACTTCCTTCTCGCTTTAGACATACGTTCCTGTTGAGTATCGATCTATGTAAAAGAAAAGAAAAAAAAAGAAAAGAAGTAGATTTCGGTCTAAGTATTCAATATACGGTATGTACTCATTGAGTTTATAGTAGATAGTATTAACTAGGTGATTCCTATCATAGCCTTGGAACGTACTCGTTTGTGCCGATAATGTCTACTCATTCTGTTGCAAACATGCAGTAATGAATTATGTACTGTGGCTGCAACGAGAAAGTAAAAACAAACAAACATCCGCCTTCTCCTAATCGTCAGCTGACTAGTCGGCATGTCATGTGATAACCGTGTTTCTTACTTGATGAAAAGCCGTCAATGTTTACTGAGGAGCTTGAGCAGGTAAAGGAGTTATCACACGCCTGATCATAAGGCAATCTTGGGTGAATAAAAGAGACGACTGATTTCCCGCTACTAGCAACAGAACTGTGTCCTGGCACGGAGGAATCCAAACGACACCAGTTATTGTCAAGCCTATAAGAAAACTTGAGGGAAATTAGAAGTTCAGTGAGTATTCCATATGAATTGCATTACATTGTAATTGCCAGTTAAAATTGGGATGAAAATGGAATTAAACATCTAGTTGATCTGTCTGTCTTTTGCACATTATCAAATGCATATTTTTTATTTCAGAATGATGACTAGGAAACTAGGCCTACCAAAAATGTCTGACCGCTTATATTTGTTCCTAAACAAATTATATACATGAAATGTTGTTCCTAAGGCTTATCTTTATTAGAATTATATAAAAAAAATTATATTTAAATTTTAAATCATATTCTAAAATCAAGAAACATTGGGAATAAGTCACCTGACAGGTTAGTTTGGTTGTGTGCCTTTGCTCAGGACACCTGCCTCATTTGTTTCCTGTCACACCCCACTCATGTAAGGCTCATGTGTGTATGTGTGAACTGTGCGTGATTGTTGCATTGTAAACATTTGTCTGTAGAGATCTAAAAAACATTACCTATTGTGTGAAGAACAAAATATGTCGTGTTTGTTGGTTTTGGTTTTATTTCTCTGCCAAAACAAGTCTTATAGAAAGTTACACAAAAATACCAGCTAGGACACTGCTAATATCATCAGCTATATAAACTAGTGGACAATAAAGTTGTATTTTGGTCTGAGCTGGAATTAGCAATTCACCCAAAAAGTCAATGCTACAAAACACTTATCAATGTTCGAAATCTGCCAAGATAGGTAATAGTCTGACATTTGGTAAAGTAGTGTAATAAAGTAATAAAGTAGTAGATGATTCATTTTACAATTCTATTTACCCTTAATTATTTACTTTCTTGCAAGAATCACACCAACAAGTAGATTTAAGAAAGAACACTATGCCCTTTTTTGAGCAATTCTTTTCTCTCGTTATGTTGTGTTTCAGCTATGCACCTCGTAGTAAGTATTTGTGCGCTGATTTTTTCTGCGACCACCCTGGCACTAGACAATGGACTGATGAGGACTCCTCCCATGGGCTGGTTAGCATGGGAACGCTACCGTTGTGACATTGACTGTGAGCATGACCCTAAGAACTGCATTAGGTAAGAATCCAAATTCTTTGCAAATTTGGGCTCCGGGAAATTAGCAGTGCCTTTCTTTAGATTCTTTTCCTCAATAAAAGTGTGAAAAGTGTTTGCTGCAAATGTGCTGCATCCCTGTATGTGATAATGTTTCTGAGAATAACGTTTCATTGACTGATGGGTCTGTCTTCTCCACAGTGAGAATAACATTTCATAGTCTGATGGGTCTGTCTTCTCCACAGTGAGAATAACGTTTCATAGACTGATGGGTCTGTCTTCTCCACAGTGAGAAAAATGTTTCATAGACTGATTGGTCTGTCTTCTCCACAGTGAAAATAACGTTTCATAGACTGATGGGTCTGTGTTCCCCACAGTGAGAATAACGTTTCATAAACTGATTGGTCTGTCTTCCCCACAGTGAGAATAACGTTTCATAGACTGATGGGTCTGTCTTCTCCACAGTGAGAATCTGTTCCTCGACATGGCCGACAGGCTGTCAGAGGATGGTTGGAAGGAGCTGGGCTATGTCTATGTCAACATAGACGACTGCTGGTCCTCCATGGATCGAGATGCTCAGGGTCGCCTACAGGCTGATCCTAAAAGGTACAGACAAACTGAGAAACACTCTTCTTCTTAGTAAAAACTTCACTCAAATTGGGTAGTTTATCACGTGGTAAGACTAATTCAGAGAATCAATTGTTCCTGTTTTTGAAAAACGCTTAGGTGTTTTTTTCTCCAGATGTTTTGGGTCTGGTTTCCTTGTCTGGACATATTACGCTTTGTCCTTTGTCATCATTTTAGTATTCTTTTATTGCACACAAATACCTGACCTTGTGGGTTAATTACTGACGTGACTCGTGGTTAGTCATATGATTGTTAGTCTGTTTTTCTGTCTGTCAAATGAGCAAGTAGGTGTGTGGTTTAGAATTAAATTATATCTTAAATAGATCAAAATGAACTCTCTTACTTCTGTGTTGTGTCTTAATAGCCTGCATGTCTTTGACTTGTTATCCATAGATTCCCCAGTGGCATCTCCAAGCTGGCCCGCTACCTGCACGATCGGGGTCTGAAGCTGGGCATTTATGGGGACATGGGCACACACACATGTGGTGGCTACCCCGGGACCACTCTGGACAAGATCCAGATAGATGCTCAGACTTTTGCTGACTGGGGCGTGGACATGTTTAAGTTTGATGGCTGTTACTCAAACGCCACTGAGCAGGAACAGGGTAAGGAGTAGTGGAGAAAAGTCTGCAATTATGTAGATTGAAAAAGAAGGTGGGATAGGATGAGTGGTGAGCACGCTAAAGATTTGTATTAAAGAAACTGAAAAAACATGAAGGGAAATAGTATCCTTTCAACTCCATGTGCTCTATTCTGGTCTTTTAGGTTACCCTCTCATGTCAAAGGCTTTAAATGCTACTGGGCGCCCCATTGGTTACTCCTGCAGTTGGCCTGCCTACCAAGGTGGACTTCCTCCCAAAGTAACAGAATTTCCAATCAGCTTTTTTCATCTTTCTCTTTTTGACTTAATAACTTATTAAAATATTATTGATGATAATCATTAGGATGTTTGTAGGTGAATTACACTCAACTAGGAGAGATCTGCAACCTCTGGCGTAACTATGGTGACATTGAGGATTCGTGGGACAGTGTGCTGAGCATTGTTGATTGGTTCTCTGCTAACCAAGACGTCCTGGCACCTGCAGCTGGACCTGGGAGATGGAATGACCCGGACATGGTCAGCTTAAACTTATTTTTTACGTCTGATTATTTCTGTCATTGATATTAACAGTGAGCTAAATGGTCACCACCACGATAAATGTGTATAAAGTCCTACAGTGAGTAAACAACAAGATTGTTTTAGTAAAATTATTATGACGTATTTGTTAGGTTACATTTTGCATTTCATAGTAACAGTAATTGGTCAGACTACTACTTGGAGTTGTAGGTGTTCAATTATACTAAAATTATGTTCATTAATCAAACAGAACAGTTTATGAAAAAGAAAATTGTATAGAGTATTGTAATGATATTTTGTATAGGCTCATTCTTACTTAGGCTGTGATTGTGTTACTTTGAAACAGCTGATCATCGGGGACTTTGGTTTGAGCGTGGATCAGTCTCGGTCCCAGATGGCTCTGTGGGCCATCATGGCAGCACCCCTCTTTATGTCCAATGACCTCCGCACCATCAGCAGCAAAGCACGGGCAATCCTGCAGAACAAAGCTGCCATTTCCATCAACCAGGACCCCATGGGTGTCCAAGGCAGACGCCTGATAAAGGTAGAACTCATGTTATTATTATAAACACTTTTTTATAGGGCCACTCTCCCCAAAATTAATGTATCTTAACTTAAACTAAACTCGTCCTGTATCCTATTTTATTAGACGTTAATTTATTTGTAATAGTTTAGCTGGATATCTTGATAGACAACATATGACAGTATGACTATAAGAATATTTTTTTGATTTTGGTCTAGTCCCATTTTTGTTTCACACCTTTTCTCTAGTTTACCCAGCCAATGTCCCATTATTTCCCTTATTCTCACTGTCCTCTCTCAGGAAAAGAGTGGCATAGAGGTGTTCTGGCGACCCTTGTCAGAAAAGACTAGTGCCTTGGTATTTTTCAGTCGTCGTAATGATATGCCTTACCGCTACCAGACCTCTCTCAGCAAACTCAACTACACTACAGGCAGCTACAAGGTCAGAATTCATTTTTTTTGTGTGTTGATGATGACATGGATATGCCAATATATTCAAAGAGATAAGTAAACATTAAAGGCAATACATAGATTTACTCATGCCTTTATCTTGAAAAACGTATGTGTTAATCGTGTGACCTCTGGATTGGCCAACATAGATCTAACAAAGAATGACAAAAGCAACACATGTTATTTTAGGGTGCGCTCATAGCCTGGGGATTTCCTTATTAGGAAAAAATCCTTCAATTAACTTGTCTGGTGGTCATTTTGATTTCACAGGAGGAATCTGTTTTGGCAGAATGAACACAGCTGTTATTATTAAATAAGAGTATCGCTTTAATCAAATACTTGTTCTTTCACTCTCCAGCTCTATGATGTGTTCACAGAGAAGATGGATACTGTAAAAGACTCGACAGAGTTTACGGTTTCCATCAACCCCACAGGCGTAGTTATGTGGTACGTGTCTGCCCCCGCTGAAAGCCCCGTACACTTGGACTGGGTTGGTGGTAAGCTCAGGGGACCATCCGATTATAACAACGCCCTGCCACCCAACTTTCTGTAACTGCAACATGAATGGTTTCTAGAGGATTGCCTAATACGTTCAAACAGACAATGGATCAGATTTTACTCTATTACTAAATGTACACTTACTTGACACTTGTACACTTTTATTTATGAATAGAGAGCCAATTAATTAACTGGTAACTGGCTTGCACTGAGATTAGTTTTTTTGCAAATTATATTTTAAGTATGACAATGATTTTACCATAAGCTCAGGGATAATCGTTCTATTTGGTTGAATAGTTTGAAAGGGGTTTTCTTTACTGTATCCTCCTCTGTGGCTGCCATTATCTAAGCATGACAACTCTGGTTGTCCTTCATTGAACTTTAGTCCAGGAATAGCCACATCAGGTTGAAGAGGTTTTCATTCAAATACAGAAAAGTTAATTACAGTTTTAAGATGCAACCCAGCAATGATATTAGCAGTAACTATTGTAATGCTGGACACTGCCTCTCTTGCCTTTTACATAGCTGTATACATTTCTTCTAATTTCTTCGATGAGACAACTAGTTTTTTAATATTTCTGTTCTGAAGTTTGAAGATTTTCATTTCTTTATTTTTTTTATTCATTATATTTTTTGAGAGATTGTGTTTTGCTAAAATTAAACTGATTGCTGTGTGTTTGTAAAAAAAAAATCTAATTAGTTATGATCTAGCAAAAAAATAAACAAGATTTTGTTAAATTGTTAGAGTGCATACTTACGTTGAGTTTTGATGGATTTTTGATGTATTTGTTTCAAGTCACACACAGGGCAGCAGCAACTATTGAGGACCAAGATCATGTCCTCTTGGCGAGTAAAAAAAAAAAAAAAAGGTTTCATTCTACATTTTTTTTCCCAATAATAATCTTATTAAAACAATTTGGTAGTTCGGCTTTGGACACAATGTTGTTCTAAATTTGTGGCTGTATCAAGAGGATTGGCAGGATTGAGAGGATCCCTCTTTTGCTTGGTAGAAAAGAGACATCTACTCCAACTAGCGTTACCTTGGAATCCACACAACAGTAAGTCTACAATGGAAAAAAAAGTGGTCTAATAACATAATGAGGAGACTCAAGAAAGAATATACATGAAAGGAAACCGGATATTGTTATATTTTGTTTTGTTTACATCTAGATTTTGTTTTGTCTGACAACAGCTAACAAAGTAGTTTGTATTTTCAGTAGTTAAAGCGGCTGTATGTAGTATCTGGTTTTGGGAACCCCTACCATTTTCTTAGCGTAAGTATTTTTACCTAACCACCGCAAAGAGGACATGCAGAATGCTCATGGTCACGGCATGATGCTAGCACGATCAACAACTATACTCCAAGTATGATATTCTCTTCCAGATTTAGTGACACACTTCCTTGTGCCATAAAGCAATTGGTCACAGTTTCGCGGTAGATCGTAACCGGTGGCAGGCAAAAATTTGTGTTAAATATTGAGACTTCAAGAGGACCGACCTGTACAGCAATTTTTTTTCATTCTCCCTTGCACTATGTGCAAACTGTAAAAAGGTATTGCTAACCCGTTAATACAAAAAAGTTGCATATATCCGCTTTAACTACACAAAAAAAGTTATACTTGACTCACTGAAATGAATGAATGTAGTAGGAGAACCATCAAATAACGAAAAAATTTAGTAACACTAATAGTTTACCTATATGTAATTCCCTACTCCCCAATACTGCAAACCACAGTAGCATGGAGGCATCCTATTAGTTAACAAGCTAATGTTATCAAGCAAGTCAATATTAACTTGATAATGTTTTGCCATATATCCTCATGAAATAAAAAAAAGTTGACATAAAAAAAATTATTTTGACAGTACTTGCGACCAACAGCTTGGCACTGCGTGCTGACCACAGATATGATGGATGAGGCAGATTATAGATTAAAGGGGATTCCTAAAAATCACCAGAAACTATGAAACAAACAAAAATATGTTGTTTTTTGTTCCTTTGCAAACCACAATTGGGTGAATATATTTACATACCTGCACATTTCTGAAACGGTCCTATGCTGGCCACTGTGCATTAATACATAACACAACAGCAGGCTCCAAAGGGCTTTATGACTAGAAAAGAATGTGCTCTGTTATAATTGAGGAATTGAGGATTTTTAATACTACTGCACAAACCGGTTGGGTCTACAGTTATTAATTGAGCGTACTATTAAACACAAGACAACTATCATTGTTATTATTATTTTGATATTTATTTATTCCTGAATGCTTGTAAATAGGAACTCTACTCCAGGAAATATGTAACCATTACCCACTAGATGTCAGGCGAGTTCTGTTAAGATTTAAAAGCTCAGCTCGAAAAGAAGTCAAACCGAAAACGTCTGTTCCCTTTCTTCCGTTTCTGTTACTCTCTTCCTTTGCTTATCCAATCATTCAGTTTTCTTACATCCTTTTTATATTCTTCTCCTGTTCGGTTTGATCCTTCTGACCTCTTTTCTTTGCTACGCCATTTTACTATTCGGTCTATTCCTTTTCCACTTGGAACAGAATTTCATAAAATGTTTGCACTTAAAAATTATGTGCAGAAAGCGAAAGCCATTTCAATGGCCAAAAAGTAGCTGTGGTATCATCCTTGGTTTGTGCGTTCATCTGAAATAACGCAAAACAATGGAGTATAGTAAGTATGTGTGTCATACAAACATGCTATACTGCTCAAATACACATTGAGACAGATTAATAAACAATTTCTCCTGTTGTAAACAAATAGCCTTGTTCTTGGAAACAGATGGCACTGCTATGTTAGGTGTTGGCACATACATTATTGTGTCAGGAAATTGTCCGACTGGTTACCCAGCCAGCGCAGGGATGGAAAAGGGATCTTTGTCTTGCTTTGTCTTTGTCTACTGTCTCAGATAACTGCCAACTGGGAAAAAGTGACACATTTCTTTTGTCAACTACTCTGCCGTTGGGGAGTTAGGAGGGATCTTGAAACGTGGTAGAGTAGGTCAGAAAAGAGATACAACTTTCACAGAGAGGAGGGTGAAAGAGGGAGTACAGTACACGAACGAGAGATATAGAATGTACGTGTATTCAAAGGATCGTACGGTGAAAGGAAGTCGTATCAGAGACGTGAGTGGGAGGGCAAGGGAGGGAGGGGTAGAGGAGAGAGAGAGACAAGGAAGACAAGTTTGTTCCTGCCAATGCTCACGTAGTCCCACAGCTGCAGAAGGTTGTTTCACCCGCCCACCAACCCCAAATCTAGGCCGCCTCCTTTTCTTTACCACTTTTGCCGTCACACACTCTGCTGTCAAATTGCACATTCAATGCCTCTTACATGTGTGTGTGTGTGTGTGTGCTATATATATACCGTATTTATTCTTTATGTATCAAAGTCAAAGTGTTTTATTTATCAAATGCACAGACTAACACAGGGTCATTCTGAACAGTGAAACTCTTACGACAAGGCACCCACCAACTAGTGTTACGAATAATAAAAATGTAAAATCTATAAAGAGTACGGAGCCATTGTCGGTGCAAATTTCCTTCAGTGCCCCGGAAGTGACAAGATAGAAAAATCGTTTTCTAGAAACAACTTATACACGCGTAACGAGTAAGTAATGAGTCTATGTCACTTTTCCAGCAGTGCCTCTTTTAAAATGCAGGTAATGACAGTAAATATATAAATGAAAACAACTAAATCAAATTATGATTGGAAACATAAAACTAACAATAAACAAACAATAAACCTTTTTCTTTGTGTGGCTTTGTACTCTCACTACACTTTCATAACAGTGCTGTGTTTGGTCAGTCAACACACACAATCACCAAAGTAAAACACAACCAGCATGAGTGGGCTCACATTTTTCTCACTCACACACACACACAAACACACACACACACACACACACACACACACACACACACACACACACACACACACTACCACATAGACACATGCTGAGGGCCAAATGAAGTATTCAGCTGCCCAGTGACATCATGACTGGCGGTCTGCATGAGATGTTACCACTTGATGACATGGCAACTTTCAGTTGGCTCAAAAGATGGTTAGTTAACTGGGGGAAAACGTTACTATCATGGGCCCAAAAGTCTACTTTAAAGGCCACAGAACCTTAGCTTTAAACCATATAGATCAATGCTGCAGAGCAACCATCCAGTCAAATGTATGTCACCTTTATTGAGCCGTAAGAACTAGGAGAAAAATACATTTTTACTGATCACATCTTGTTTGAGGTATGTCTGGGCATAGCTACTAATAGCCGACACAAACATTTAAAATATATATATATATATATATAAATAACATAAATTATGTTTACTAAGGTAGTATGCAAATATCAGTGCATGTAGAAACTATTCAGATACTCTCACCTTTTCCACATTTACGCTACAGTTATGTTAAAAGTATATTCTGAAAAGAATGAAATGTACTATTGTAATAGAAATCTTATCGTAGCCGTTTGATAAAGAAATCTCACAAAGGTTTGATGCTTAACAATACAAAACGTTAATATGTGAATATAAAAATGAAAGATTACAATACACAGAAAACCAACTCAAAAGCATGCACTCCAACCCTCTGAGGGTCTCCTAGTCGGAACTCACATGTATACCCTCAGGGTCTCAAAGTATCACCTACTTTATATAACAAAGGAAGCACAGATCTGTAGAGTATTAATTCAAGTGGTTGACTTCCTTATCGTAACATAAATTATACTATTTTCAGTTCTACATCTTTTATGAATGAACTAGTTGTGTAGTTTGACTGCTAGTGGCGGCTGAGGAATAGGAGGAACAGCTGTGGTAACTGTTTCCACAACACAGTACGCCAGGGCTGTGGTCGAGGCAAGTTGCACGTTACCCTGGCGTTTGGTTTGTGTGCATGGACACGGCAGCCTTTCAGCTGCCCTGTGGTTGGGGTGTGTGGGTCAAATACAGAGAAGTGCCAAAAGCTGCTGACACGCACACACTTTCTCTATCTGACACACAAAAAGCACTACTGAGCCAACGATCATGCTTTTATTCTGTCTCATACTCTCTTTAAGTGCCCCTTTTGTTTACTTTCCGTTTCTGTATCCTTTTTAGTCTAGCTTTCTCTCCCTCCCACTGTCATTCAGTCTGTTAACATAATCTATGCCAGCAGTATGGCCTCCTATCATAGAGACAGACTCTCATAGGCAAACAGTCCTTGAGCATGTGTATGAATATGTGTGTGGGCAGGGGTATGTGTTCTTCTGAGATGGCATTTGTGTTAGCAAAGTGTGTGACTACAAAACCCGATTCTGCACTGTGTTGCACAGTTGTCTTGGTCCAAATCACTCTGAGTAACAAGCCTTTCTTGGAATGTGTACAAAACAATATGTCTTCTTTGGAAAAGGCCGTCCTGGGTATTATACGACTATTATACCAGTTAGATCAATGGTAAACAGGCATTTGATGAGTTTGTGTTTTTGTGTGTCGTGTATGTGTGTGTGTTATTGTTTGTGTAGTAGCAACCAAGTATTTTTTGTAAAAAAAAAACGTTATACTTATAGTTGTAGTTATGTTGGATCTTTTTCAAAATCATGCAGGCAATGAGTTTAACATTAATGTCCATAGGACATTTATTTATGTCTGTGCTGTATTGAAATACGATAATTTCCAACATGCCAACTGCTGTAATCACATCGGAATAGTTTGTATGAGGAAGTCAGACAATAATGTTAATAGTAGAAAAGGCTCCTTATGTGCCTATTGTGTGAGCTGGGACATTATCAGAGGTTTCTGTTTGATTATACCATATGACTGGTAACACATCATTGACATGTATTTAATTTAATCCATTAAGTCTCCAATGTCCTGCTAACTCATTATGGGTTGTTATTGTGGGCTGTCTTGTGACCATGCATTTGAAGTCCTGAAAAAACATTAATCAATATAAAAAAGCTTTGCTGGTCACCACCGCTAACCTTAACACACTTGGTTCCCATGATGTGTGTGTATGTGGGTGTGTGTGTGTGTGTCGGCTTGTCTGTTGATCATTAAGATTAAAATGGATCCTTTGATTTAAAAGATATATGGTTTGCAGTGAGTATTTATATCATTTGTGCTTATACACTATGTGGTATATGATTCTCACCTCTGTGTCTCTCTCTGATTACTTCTATGTCTCAATGGTCAAGGTGCTTGCGTTTCTTTACGTAAGTCCTCAGTAACTTTCACTCAGATTGGCTAGGTTGGAACTCTTGAAAGGGTGGTCAGCATTCATGCCACCTCCCCACTCCCTCTCCTTCACTCCCCCCCCCCCCCCCAGCTTCATTTAATCGGACAGAAGTCCGTGTTGAAAACAATAGTTTTTTTCAACTTGACCTTCAGTCCATGCAAGCAGCTCACTGCATTTCCCTAGGCATAACACGTCTAAACATTACCCTGATGAGAGGGCATGGTTGAGTCTAAAAGAAGAGTGTGTGTGCGTGTGAGGTTCCAGACTAGTGTTAAAATGTTACTTTGAGGTGGTGTAGTGTTTGATAAAAAACAGTTTAGTGTGGAATGCTGAAAGTACTGCCAGCAGAAAATGTGAAGATGTGTATGTCATTCATTGTCTGAATGTACTTCATAATAAGGAGCAGTTGTATACTTAGTTTAGGCAAAACCTTAGATAGTGTAAAACAACTAAAGCAAATGGGAGAAAGACAGAGAACCATGTCGATCACTTTCTTAATCCTTTATTCATTCTAAAGACACAGTCCAGTGCGGAAAAACAGTTTCCACTTTGTTTCAAGAACAAATGTGACATTTAAAATATTTACCATTCTTTTGCTATTATGGTATATTTAGTGTTAAAAGTAGATACCTGTTTTGTAATCAAGTATGTGTAAACAATATTAAAGGTTAGTAGGTAAGCATACCATAGTGTAGTAGTAGTTTTCAATATTGAGAAGAGTAGAGGTAGAGAAAGACAGACAGAGTAAGAGGGGGGGTGAAACATTGGTGAGCAGATACAGGCACCAGGATAATTAAGGGCACCAAATGGAGGTAGAACAGAGAAGGAGTGCAGGAAGTGGGGAGCAGTAAACACTTAATGATTATAAGAGGCCTTTGTAAGTATACACTGTTTGTCAGACTGTTTGTCACCCTGAGAAAAGATGAGCGTTCGGGATCAACAGATGCTAGGAGTGAACAGATGAACCAAGAGAAGAAAGGGGGGGCTAACGGACTCTGCTTCCTTAGTTTATGATAGGTAAGGATGGGGCTAGTTGTAAAGAGGGGTAAACTTTAAGGTTTATGGGGCAAGCGGTCCTCAGGAAAACATGAGGTGATTGGAATTGGGCATGTCTAATTTGCATGTTGGGGAGTTGCCAAAAATATGGGAAAGGCTTAACTTGAATGAATATGTATAAAAAAGATGAACTGTGAATGTAAAAGGTAGTAGATTGTAGGAGTAGATTTTTGTAGACCTTTGTAGTGGCATGCGATGTTATTTAGGCTGAATAAAACCAACTCTTCTGAAACTTTGGCTTTAGACTTCCAATATTTTGTATGGGGTTGTAACTTCTTCTAATTGAAAATACACAACAATCCAAGTTTTGCCAGTACCCGGTACTGTGCTTTATTTTCTCCCAGAGCTCAGCTAGTTTAGATACCCGAGGGTTTACATTTACATCACGTAGAGTAACCTCTGTTTAGAATCATTCTCGTGCAGTCTCGTTCTTGTGCATGGTAACGCTTCAACATGTTGCCATTACAGACCCTGGACTGACGCCGCCTATCGGGAGTCTTAATTACATAATCGGTCTCGCTCAACTTCTTCTCAAGCATGAAAGATCCAGAGTAACGTGCCGAGAGTGAGAACCTGAGATTGGTAGCTAAACTAATATTTTATCACCCGGGTGAACTACGGGTACCAGCGCACTGATCAAACCTCTGTTTAATTTTCCCCTGAGAAGAGGAAAGAGGTTCTCTCATTAATGCACAGGCTTCATGCAAATGAACACAGAACTTGTTGACATAAGTTAAAACAGGTTGTGTCGGGGAAGTAGAAGGACCCGAGGAATCTGCCAGGAGCTGATCCTTTAACACTCGTAGAGGGCCATGGACGGCGTGACCAAACACAAAATCAGCCGAGCTAAACCCAAAGGATTCCTGCACAATCTCTCTCACAGCGAATAACGCAAAGGGTACCCCATCATCCCACTACTTTCCTGTTTCTAAGCAGTATTTGCGTAGCACCGCCTTAAAGGTCTGGTGCCACCGCTC
>JAVQIZ010040866.1:0-20798 GCA_036023535.2 Galaxias brevipinnis | reverse complement strand
CCCCCCCCCCCCCCCCCCCCCCCCCTCCCGGTTTCTGCTGTTCCCGTGCCGCTTGCCGGGTATTGACACAGGACTTATTGGCTCAGATAATTGCTATTTGCATGGCTTTATGAGGGTCCTACTCATCTATGTCTGTGACATTTCAATCTCACTCGTCTCCCCTCGCCCTGCCTCGCTCCCCGCTTTTCCATGGGAGAGAAATTAGACAGTGTTTGGTGTGTGGTTAAGCATTCATGGTTAAAGTAGCGGCGGAGAGATCTCTGGAGAAGGAGCCCGGAAAGAGGAGGAGGAGGAGAGTAAACATTAATATGCCTTTAATAACTTCTCTCTTTTTCATCTGCTTTATCAGCTAGTTGCTTCTTCTCTTTTTTTTTTTCTTCTTCTCGCTGTGTCAGTGTCTGTGTCTGTTTCTGTTTCGTCTATGGATGGTTTTCTTGGCGTCTTGTGTAGAGTACCCCCCATCTCTCTATCTCTATCTCTCTTTGTCCTTCTACCTGCACCCCCTTCTCTCTCTCTCTCTCTCTTTCTCTCTCTCTCTCTCTCTCTCTCTCTCTCTCTCTTTCTCTCTCTCTAGCTCTCTTTTTGTCTCTCTTTGGCTCTCTATATCTCTTTGTTTCTTTCTCTCTGACCCCCTCTTTCTCTCTATCTCTCTGTCTCACTCCCCCTATTTCGCATTGGCAGAATGTTGTGTTCCAGAGTGAAACGTCCGTCTTATATTGCTGTTTGCTGGTATGACTTGAGGGAAGGAGAGGGGGGCTCTTCCCTTTAATCTCACTGTCCCCTTGACAAAGGGTCCTCTCCCTAACCACAGTACACTAACCCGGGCCACACAACGCCACCTGCAACCACACACACACACACACACACACATACACACACACGCACACACGCTCACTTTATGACACCAAAGTGCTTTTTCGGTTTCTCTATGGGTGAAGTACACTGTTTACTCAAGATCAAGCATTGTCGTGATGAAGGTGATGAATAGGGCTTTGGAAGGCACCATCCACCCGGTGACTGATTGGCGGGTTTCGATGGGTAGGACTGGGGTCCAGCATAATAAACTGTGCTACCACCTTTGGTGCTATTTCATTCATATGGGAGGGCATTGACGAATGCACGTGGACAGAAAAAAAGGTGCCTGATTATAGCTTACCTTTAAACTGACTGGCATACTAAGTGTGGGGTTGGGCTTACATTGGAGAGGATAATGCTGTCAATGATTTGTGTGTGTGTGCGTGCGTGCGTGTGTGTGTGTGTGTGTATGTGTGCGGGCGGGCGTGTAGCGTGCTCGTGTTTCTGTAGGGTGTGCCGTGTGACTGCCTAGCTGTATTCATGTCTCAGTTCCAAAGACCCCCACACGTTGGCCCTCCATACTTTCCACACCTCGCCTCCCGCTTTGTGTGGACGCTAGCTGCCGGTCCTCTTCTGCAGGGAGCCAGCTGTGCTGCTACTGCTGCTGGGAGAGCCCAAAGGGTTGGCGGGTCGTTTACACATCTTAGCAGGGCGTGTGTGTGTGTGTGCGTGTGTGGGAGGAGAGGCTTTTATGCACCCCGCACCCCCCGCACCCCCCGGCGGTTTTTGTAACGGCACAGGAGAAGCACAAAGGTGAGGGGGGTGGCTTTCAGAGCGCTAACGCTCAGCTTTTCTCTCCGTCGCCAGTGAGGAGGACGCGCACGGCGGGCTGCTGATTGAAATCGAAATCCAAGTGAGTGAGAAAGAAAACGGGACTCTGCGTTTCACCTTGTCGTGCAACAATGCATATTTCCCTCTTCGTCTCCGTTGCCGGGCGATGGTGCCCTGTTGTGTCCCCGCCTTGGTTGATACGCGCGGAGCGAGGGAGCCCAGAGAGAGAGAGAGAGAGAGAGAGAGAGAGAGAGAGAGAGAGAGAGAGAGAGAGGGGGGGGGGAGGGTGGGGAGGGAGGGAGGCATGCATAAAAGATGAGTGCAGTTTATTGTGTTTTCCTTGGGGCTGGGAGAGGCAGTGTTATGGATTTATATGGCGTGTGATTGGATGAGACTAGGGGCGCCGGGGCCTAAAAGTTACTGAACAAGCACTCGTGTAGGACAGGTGTGGATTGACAGCTGACAACACAACAAGTCAGGGGCCCATAGGGTCCGGGGCCTGGGGCCTATGGGATGCAGTAGGACATTGAGTCTTAGCCACTTCCATCTAACCTCCCCACAGCCTCCCACTACCATCGAGCCAGCGAGCAACAATGGCCTCTGTCTTCTCTCCAAAGCAGCCTTCCTCTTAATACCACAGACCTTCTCCATCCCACTCCCCGCCCTCTGCCTCCGCCAGCACGTCAGATGGAATATCAACCTTGGCCCTTTTTCCGCCCGCGTCCAGGATGAATGGCGTTTCATTATGGCTGGCGGATGCATGGGGGCAGCGCTGTGGCGCGTTGTTATGAGAACTTATGTCTTGATTATGGACAGGTTAGCTATGACCTTGGGATCCATAGCCGCTGGCTCTATCTGTCAGAGAAAGCCCCCATTGATTGGTGGGTGTCCGTGCTCGGAGGACATATTCCTTATTGATCCTCTCGGATTCCTTTGTTTCATCTTTTCCTCCCTGGACTAATTGGCCTGCTCTTTGTTGACAGCATTGACTTTTATGCCTGATATTCCAGACCTATTTTTATACCCTTGAGGCGGAAAAACAAATTAAAGAGAGGTTTACCCCCCCCTTTCTTTTATGCGCATCCCCCTTTAAACTGGTACAATTCTCATAACGCTTTTTTCCTTGTCGCTCATAAATTCAACGCGAGAATCATTACTTTCTCATAAGCGTGATGATATTACTGTCTGCGGCACTGTGATGGGGTAAACCTCTTTATGAGCTCTCTGCTCTCTGCCGTCATGTGCCGCCTGATCCGCTTGCCGATTGGTTCGAGGGCTGCATGTGCTGGATGGAGGAGCAGGGGCTTAGCGGAAGACATCCTGCGGCCCGGGAAAATGAGCGCCCCGCAAAATGATCGACGGCAAAGGCTCAAGGTGCCTGGGAGATGGTGGGCCTTTGTGTCGGCGCAGGGCTGTCGGACTCGTTTTCCTTTAACCCCCTTTTAACTACACCAGAGTGGGGGTGTTATGTACAGAACGACATGGCGGTGGTTATCGCCTCTGTAAGCTCGCCCAGACTGTTGGGGGAGTTAAGATGAGAAATGGCCTATCTATGTCACATCTCTCTCAGCCTTTCCCTAAAGAGTAGTCTCTATAGGAAATCAGACTGTGTCTTACCCAAGACCCATATATATTGACCCCTGCTTTGTACATTCAGCTCTGGGCCCGTGAGGTTGGGCTTAGTGGCGGTTTAGCAGAGGACGAGGACTGGGCTGTCCAGCGGTTTGAACATTGTTGTGGCCGTCCTTTTCCTCCGGTCTGGGACTCTTATTCAGACAGAGCTATGAAGACCTCCCCCTCAGAGCAGGAGAATGGGCCGTGCACTGAAGGAGGGCATTAGTAGGAACAGCAGGACGTGTGTGTGTGTGTGTGTGTGTGTGTGTGTGCGTGTGTGTGTGTGTGCGTGTGTGTGTGTGTGCGTGCGTGTGTTATTGTTTCTCCATAGCCATTGGCTAATGTTCCTCAGTCGATACAATGAACACCTCGCTACAGTCACCATGCTCCCGGTTGCTATGTCCATTTGTCTGGTTACCCCTGGAGACACCGGGGAACGGGCCACTAAGACTGCTGCCGCTTTGCTTTGAATGGGGGGTTTTGATGGTGGGGGGGGGAGTTTGCGGGGGACAGGGTGGGGGCGGGGGGGAAGGGAGCTGGGTCTTTTCTCCACGCGCCAGGTGCGGAAAATGAATTACATGTTGTCCCTCAGTGGGAGAAACCCGTATTAGAAATGCACACAATGCATCTCTATCTATGTAAATACAAAGGCCGGAGAAAGGAAAGAAGAGGGATGGCATGTGTAAATAGAGAGGGAGAGGAGCAAGTAGATTGTTCTTGGCAGACAAAGAAAAATATGGTGGGGTGGGGAGATATTGTTGTGAAGGGATTAAGAACGGCCTTAAGTATGTTTGGCTGTCAGTTTTAATATACATCCCTCCTCTGTATTTTAGCTGATATGTTCATTTGCATTGCCTTCACTCTTCGTTTCTCTCTCTCTCTCTCTCTCTCTCTCTCTCTCTCTCTCTCTCTCTCTCTCTCTCTCTCTCTCTCTCACTCGCTTTCTCACTGCCTCTTTCCCCACTCACGTCCTCAACCACCTGCAAACACATTCAACATTACTCACGCAAAAACACATAATCGTATATGCATACGAAATTACGAATATGGTCGGATCATATCATGGTTGGCTCATCATTCCCGTCATTGTTGTTCCTCAACTCTGCCTAGCATCCATACGCTGTTTCCCAGGGGATTTCTACTCACACACTCCTGTCTGTTCATTCAGCGGCTCCTGCGAGGATTGGTCCAATGATATGTCAAATTAGACTGGCATTTAAGTTTCTCATCAATATCAGCTTAGGTGGGATGAGGGATGGCTTGGCGCTGCTCGAATTGCCTTTATCTGTGTTTTGGTCTGATATTTACACAAATGGGGGTCTGCTATGATTTAATCTATTGGGGAAAACCTTCAAATCAATATGCGTATACGTTCGTAGTTGAAGGTTGAGTACAGTACAACCTTATCCAATAAACAAGGACATGCTTGTTTATTTGTGTGTGCGTGTGTGTGTGTGTGTGTGTTCATCTTTGTCCCAGGGTTTTCATGGACGCCTCTGCAAGTATGCGCACCGAGTAATATGATATGAAACCCAAAACAATACGGTTTGCATGCATGCCTGTGATCAATGTGCCAAAGTGTATAGGCGCTGCTTCAGCTCAGCTTCGGTCGTCCTCATCCGTGTGTGATCCCCACCCCCACCCACTCCGCTCCCCGTGCCCACTCACATGTCTGAGACGTGACTGTGTCGCGGGCCTGCGTGTCTCACATGACCACAGGTAGGCGGCGGCGGAGCCGGCGTGGGTCGTGGCGCGTGCAGGGGTACGGCGTTGCGTAGGACGCGGGGCCAGGTGAGTGTCATGTTTAGTCACGCTCCTCGTCACGGAGGGCTCCTCTTTTCATTAGCCTCTCTCTTTCAGAGGGGCCACCGGCAGTGATCACTGTGATTGTCATTAACAGGGGTGACGTGCGGGGGGGGTTCCACGGCTTCATTCTCTCCACTTCCCCACGCCGCCGTAATTGAATCAAGGAAACGGGCCGTGTTTGGAGAGCTCCTGGTCAGGCAAACAGACACATTATTAACATGGCCAATGAGATTGTATTTACAGGGGAGGCTGAGCGCACGACGCCTTTAACAACGCAATTTGCCCCTCGTGATGATGCGCGCGCCAATAAATGGGACTTTGTTGTTGATTTTCGTACAGTAATGGGTAATGTGACATTTGGGAAATGGGAGTCATTTTAGGAGTCAAAAACGTTCAGAGGCAACTTAGGAACGACAAGGGACGTGGTATTAAAATAAATGTGGGTCTGTCCACAAACTGCTGTTCCTAACATATCCTCAACTCTACAAATAAAGAGAGCTTTGTTTATTGTAAATGTTTGAGTTTGTTAGGACGTGTTAAGTCAAGCATGCAAACTCTACATGTTCTTTCCTGTGCTTGTACTCGTGCTTGTGTGTGTGTGTGTGTGTGTGTGTTCACCTATATACATGCATGTCAGTGTGTATTGGAGTGTGAAGGTTCAACGTGCAGGCCGTGTGTCAGGTGTTTCTGGACTGTAACGTGGCTGTTTAGAAGACCGCTGCTGCACCATGCAATTTGTCTTGATTAAGCAGGACCTCTCTCTGCAGGGTGTTGATCTCTTGTAGGTGTCTTCTCTCATTTGCTCGTAGCTTTCATTTCCCAACTCTGCCGACCCCCCACCCCCCCCACCCCACCCCATATTCCACGCACAAGATGAGCCAAACATGTGATATGATGGGGTGCAGTGTCCGTGCCCCTGGCCTCCCTCGCTCCAGCAGGAAGCAGGGGGAGTGGAATCGTCAGCTCCATGATTGGCCTCTGTTAGTCCCCCTCTGTAACATCAGTCACTCTGCGTCCCTTTAGTCCTCATCCCGTCTGTCACTCTCACTCTGTACTGTAGATATCAAAGTGCACACACACACACACACTCACACACACTCACTAACCCCTCCAGAGTGGCCACAGATGTGACGGTGTGAGCAGGCCTTTCAGTCCTATCACACAGCAGCCCCACAAGGGGAACAATGCATACATGCAACAAAAAAAAACTAGATACAAATAAAGGATGAGAAAGAGGATGGAGAGCGATGAAATGGGAAGCAACCCTTTCAGATGAAGGCAGCAAGATAGGAGGGGAAAACTAGATGAGGCAACGGGGTACAGAGAGAGAGGAACTAAAGCAGAAGATAAAGCAGCAAAAGGAGAGTGGGATAGGGGGGTTCTTAGTAATGCCAGGAGGGCAAGTAAAAGGGGGACAGTTACAAATGCAGGAGTGGCCTGGAGAAAAAGAGTGGCACGCCCCTGATGTTGTGACTGTCATTTACAGTGTTCCTTTACTCACCATGGAAAGAGGGCATCGGACAAAGTGCTACCTACCTTATTTGCATATTCATCTGTCACTTCTTATGGTGATTCATTTATTATTGAAACACTGTGTTGTTATTTGTATTTTTTTGGTCACTGTTTAAATGTGTCTGCCTGCTTCCCTTTGCAAATATTTGGATCCCTTCTCAAGATAAGGTTCCTTAAGCAGCTCACTTTGGTCTGGCTGGGCTATGGAACATCTCAATCACAGTCTGTGGAGACAGGGTATAATACAAAAACAAAGAGAGAGAGAGATTAGGAAAAAAGAGAGCGATAAACATTAGAAAGAGACAGACTTAAGAGAGAGGGAGAGGGAGAGGACGCGAGAGCGAGGAAACAAGCAGACTGGAGAGAGCGAGAGAAAAAAAGAGAGAGAGAGATTGGAGACGGAGGGAGGGAGAGAAAGCGAAAGCGGGAGGGAGGGAGACAGGGAGCTTTACTGCATGGCGGAGCGGGGAGTGGCGGGGTGGGGGAGCCAGCTAGCCGGGTGGTATTAGTAGGGAAAGCCTCTCCACTCCTAGCAGATAAGAGATGGCCCTGGCCAATGATGTGGAAGGGTTCTGATTGGCTGGGTCTGATCCCCCGGCAGTGCCCTGCCAGTTTGTTTGACAGCACTCGGCTTATGAAGGAGAGACTTACGCTTTAAAACGCCGCTGCCGCCACAAGAACACTGTCCGCCGTTTGAAGCTCCCTCTCACCACGCTGTACAAGACAAGGCTTAAGCCAGGCGGCCCACGGGGGCAAGGTAGCATTATTGTGATAATACAGGCGGTCACAAAGTATCTGTGAATGAAATGAATGCGTTTCCACAACGCGCAATGGACACACAGCACCAACCCACAATACATCAATGACCCAAACAATAGCAGAAATGGGGAACTACATTTTACAACCATTGTCGCTTAACTGATTTGAAACCCATCGGAGCGGTGCCCCTATGGTGACGCTGATCAAACCTCTCTGCTGCGACCCTCGCTGACGGTAGCACAGCGCTGGCCATGGTATCAAACTGAAACCGGGAAACAACACGATCCAAACCCCCGGGAGTCAGCTCAGGTCCCCCGGCCACAGCTTGAGTGGGTGTTGACACAGGCCAGGGCCTTCTTCCCCTGCCTGCCGAAGATAACCACCAGGATATGCCGTGTAGACAGCATCTCTTTAGAGATACTCCCCAGCGCCACACGCCAAATTCTCAAAGGGCCCTGCTTTCCAGACAGGCAGCTTACTGGAGGGCTATAGCGCTGTCTGCCTGTCCAAAAGGGAGCGAGGGGTCCCTCCACCTATTGAACGCTTAGGCCCTGTTTAGCTAGCGGAGCCTTATCGCGGACCAGCTCCTCTGTATCCGTCCGGGTTATCAGATGAGATGTCGACAGAGGAAGCATTGGCAGGAGGCTGCCGTCGAATCAGCAACTTGCTAGAATGCTGTGGGGCCGGAGAGTGAACTTCCTCAAAGAGCCACCCTTTCTGCTGCTCCCCCCTTGATCACGTGTGTGTGTGTGTGTGTGTGTGTGTGTGTGTGCCCGTGTGTGCCAGTGTGTGTGCCCGTGTGTGTGTGCGTGCGTAGTCAACAGACCCGGGGTGGTTTGAAGCTCGTCCATCGCTGGCTCTCTTCCAAAAGGCTTCTTTTCCTCCCCCCAGGCCTTCCAGAGACTCTACCTTGCACCGCTGTTCAAGGCATTAGAGGAGATCGGTTGCAACGTCGGGAAGAAGTTGTGGAGGCACAGCCAGTGGAATAATCATTTGAGGATGTGAAAAAGGTGTACAGCCATGCTTTTAGCCTGGAGAGGCTGTAAGCTGAAACTGCCAATATTCTCTCCCGGCGCAGCGAGCGGCGTCTTTGTGTGCCTGTGCTGCGACACAGCGAGCGGCGTTAGCTACAGAGAGACGTGGGGCGTGTCAAAGTGGCCGGCCCACGGAGACCTCCACCACTCCCCCTCCACAAACGCCGCGCCGTGACACGGAACATCACAAGTAGCACTGAGCTCGCTCTGTTTCATTTCAGAACTTGGGAAATTGAGATCTCGTTTTATGTGCGTGCCCCTCTCTCTCTCTCTTTCTCTCTCTCTCTCTCTCTCCTCTCTCGCTCTCTCTTTCTTTCTCTCTCTCTCTCTCTCTCTTTCTCTCTCTAACTCTCTCTCACTCTCACTCTCTCCCTTTCTCTCTCACTCTCTCTCTCTCTCACTCTGTGTGTGCGTGCGTGTGTGTGTGTGTGTGTGTGTGTGTGTGTGTGGCATAGGGTTGCCATAGGGACAAGGCCGGCTAATCTGTGGGGCTGCGCAAGACGGAGCGAGCCGGAGCGAGCCGGGGCTGAAGTGCTCAGCGTTCCGCCGGCTCCTGAAAGCTCTCTGCCTCTCAGCGCCTTTAGTCTTCATTACCTCCACATCCCCTTTTGATTGGCTACGTTTATCCTGAGTAGCCGGGGTTTTGGAAGGCATCATAACACCCCTCCTTCCCCACTCCTGTCCCCGCCAGGTTGACATAGCAACGGCATACACAAGCGTTTTGACACGCAGGTTATGCTATTCAATCAAATAGCGGTTCCTGGTAGCCTTAAAACACTTCTCCGCAGGACAGAAGGCCTCTTAACTAATCTAAAGCAAAGGTTAAAGTTTATTAACTTTCCTTTTTCTTAGATTTTTTTTCATGCCATCTTCTTGAGTGCTTCTGTGAGAGAGTGTGTCGAGCACCGTGCTGGCTTGCCTTGGCCTCTCGTGCTAAATAATAGTTTGATGACTTGGCTCTGTGTGGTGGCTGTGTTGGGTTTGGCCGGTAATCTGGCAGATGCTGATCCGTAGTGAGAGTGCATTGCAGGTCTGCAGTGGGACCAGGCGGTGGGCTGGGATTGAACCCTGGAATGAGGACTCGGGCACATTGTCCTTTGATTCCGGTGCTCTCCGGTGCAGTAAAGCCCTGACACACACCGCCACCAACATCCCCACCTACTGGGCCAGATGGTCACACCGAACCCAGGGATAACCACTGTTTGGCCAGCTGCTCTTTGCTAAAACCTTGGAACAACAACCTCAGGGTGCAAAGAGAGTCTCAAGATGGCCGGTGCACTGCGCCATCCTTACACATACAGACCCATGACACGCGCGCACGCACGCACGCATGCACACACACACACACACACACACACACACACACACACACACACACACGTATATAAACACAACAAATTGGGACCCAAAAGTATGCCTCCACTTTAGATTATTTAGGAAGCCTTGTGTGTGTGTGGTCTGTTACGTATATATATATATATATATATAGATATACAGTATATATATGTATATATTCAGTTCATATCTTTGTCATCAGGATAATGATACATACTTTCATGGGGCCAAGGATTCCTAGCAACAGCCTTGTTGGAATGGTCCACGTATGTGTGATTAATTGGTGGCTTTGGCATTCCGCTGTCTGGGATGTGTGGAGAGCGCTTTTTAATGGCCCCTTTGCCTGACACCGCACACACACCCCCTCACACACACGGCACGCGCTGGCAGGCACGCACGCACAAACACACACACCAGCACAGACTACTACTGTAGTTATAAATCCATAATAGTAGGGAAGACAATTGAACGCGAGGTAATTCCAGTGCTGCCATGCCCACCAGGGTCTAATTGCATTTGCACGCGTGTGAAGGAGAATGGGAGTCTGCGTGAGGGGACTGTCAAGGCCCGGGAACAATCTCCGCCTGACAACTTTAATTGGTAGTTGTCTTGTATTTCCCTGTCTTCATTAGCAGCCCAAGACTACCTCCTTCCTGTATGGTTCGCTCCTATGCACACGGGCACGTGCACCCACACACACACACATGTACACACACACACATGAACACACACACACACAGTATGTTGAGAAGGTCATTTGGATGGTCTTAGTGTAATACTGGTTGCCTTTAGTCTCACACCAGCTTTCCCAAGCCAACTGGAAAGTTTACGTGGGAACCGCGAGAAATGTTTGATAAGAGTTATGACGATTCAAGTTCACCCCAAACTCATGTTTATTTCCATCGATCACACCCTTGTTAGTTGATTGCAGAGTCCCAGCAGACAGATGCCCGGGTGAGGGAGCCCAGAGTGGACCGTGTCAGGGGCGGTCACATCCCGTTTTCTTTGTCATTTTCAGGCAGGGCCCGCATCAAAGCCTCGGCTCCCCGACGCGGAGGTTCAGGGCCAAGCCACCAGCACAGGGCCTTTGGTAAAGTCAAAGCAGGGACCACGTGGTGGCAGCCCCCAGGCCCCCTGCATGGCCAAGGCCCCGTGGGGAGCCAGCCTCGGTGCTTCTCTCCCTGGGCCACGGCGCGCCTCCGAGAGGCCATGCATTATTGAGGAAGAGCTTAGGGGGGAGAGAGTGGATTAGTGCAATATTAACCTCAGAGGAGGAGAGAGAAAGAGAGGGATGACATGATGAGGATCACCCCTGGCCATTCGACTCCTTTAATTAAATTGCGGATGGAGTGGAGAGGCCACCACTCCAAGGGGAGAGGGAATGAGGGGAAGAAGAAAGAGATGAACGGCAGGGAAAAAGGAGAGGGTGAAAGCGACAGATCGGGACACGGAAGTCGCTTCGAGGCGAGATAAGAAACAGCCACAGACAGACGGAGAGGCAGAGAAATGTGTGTGGGTTCACATATGTGTGTGTGTGTGTGTGTGTGTGTGTGTGTGTGTGTGTGTGAATGTGAAAAGGAGTGTGTGTGTGCCTGTGTGAGCGGGTGCGTGTGTGTGTGTGTGTGTGTGTGTGTGTGTGTCCACACACCACGCTGGGACTAATGACTTTGCCCTTTGCCACGGCGGTCACATGTGTGCGGCGCTGACAGGGACCCGGGCTCCCTGATAAATCAGCTGAAGCGGGGAGATTTATTAAGAGCTGATCTCCATGGCAGGCGGTTGCCCTGCTCCCCCGGGACCTTGTCTCCTGGTGTCTCCATCAGCAGACCTGCTACAGGAACACTTGCCTCTGGTGGTCGGAGCCTGAGCAGAGTGCTCCGCGGCACCTCCCCTAGACTCTCCGTTCTCCTCCCTCCCTCGGGTTTCCAGTTGATAGCTTTGACACGCGTGTGGCTTTATTCACGCGGCACAACAGGTGGCTTTCTTCTTCGCTGGCCAAACGCCGATGCTCAGCTTACAGTGGTGAAGCTGGTCTTTACTGGTGGACGGATGGCATGTTCAAAGTGGTCAGGCTGTGGCTGTGAGACTGCTGTCCATGTGAATGTGGTCTCAGGGACCTCTGCCGGGCGTTTCACATAGCTCTCACTGGACAACGGCTGGACTAGTGTCCTGGGACGTGACCGAGATGTACGACGCACATTCCATGATGGTGGTGGACCCTGGTGGTCTGTGTTGACAGGAGGAACGGACACTTAAGCATGCTCATCGGGAAGCACACCGGTCATTCTCTCACAGTGAGACACCCACCAGTCTGTCGAGACATAGCAGAAAGCCACCATGCAGGGTACAGACACACTCACCGAGGCAACGAGCACCGACGCCGTGCACACGTGCGCGCTCATGCTCACATTACTTTAAAGAAATGAATCTCTCCTCCTCGGTGTAAATGGGATTCCTCCATTATTGATGCAGATAATCGGGACGCAATAACTGTGAACAGCAAGCACAACAGTATCGCCGCGTTCGGTTACGTCGACATAAACAACCGCACGCTCTGAGAATGTACCTGTTTTGCACGAACCTTCACTCTTCTGCTCCATCTCTCTCTTTCTCTCTCTCTCTCTCATTCTCTCCTCTCTATTCTTTACTTCTATTCCATTTCTCTGTTCCCCCGCTATGATTACATGTGCGAGCGGTGTAAAAATAGGCCCATTATAAAACCAAGCCAAACTGATGGTTAACAGTGGAAAAAAAAGTAAAATGTGTGCTGCAATGTGCACACACACACATACACAGAAGCACACACTGGAACAGCACACACTCGCATGCTCACACTCACACACACACACACACACACACACACACACATTCACACGCAAACACGGTTAGCTGGTTGGCATTACTCGCGCGACGGCCACCCTAATTGGAGTGATTTGTAGGAATCAGGAGGAGCTCGGCAGTTGTCTGGCAGTACAGTAGCACACCCTCCGGCAGCGGAGGCAGCAGCAGTAGCTCCCAGGCGGGTGGGCGGGCAGGCTGTCTGACACCGCTCGGCCCAGAGATAGTATTCAGCCGACGCACCTGGGCCTCCGTGCCCAGCCTGTAATCCGAGGGAGCTATTGATTTTCCCTCCACCGCGCGCCATTTAACTGTATGTTGAGCTGAGGAGCGCGGGAGACGAGAGGGGAATCCAGAAGAGGGTGCCCGGGCTTGACCTGCCGCCTGCCCACCTTTGAGGCTCCACCTGTTTGGACGGAGGACGTTGGCGCTCCCTGGAAGGGAGAGAGGGCAGAGGAAAAAGGCTGCTTGGCATAGTGGGCAAGGGCAGACAAAAAGGGTAGAGTCCCTCCATCAAATGACGGGCCATTTCCCACGTGCCCAGTCCTTGTCTTCTCTGGCTAAAGACGAGCCGTGTGTCCCTCTCCCGCCCGCCCCTCCCTCCCCCGGCCGCCCCTCCCTCCCCCTCCCCCTCCTTCCCCCGGCCACCCCTCCCTCCCCACGCTGTGTTGGTGGGTGGACTGGCAGAGCGCGACCTCTGACAAGAGTCATCTCTCACCTGGAGAAAGTGACACGCCGGTGTCTTTCTCACCTGGCCTCCCTCTGATGGGATGGATAGGTCACCGCTGTCTTTCCATCACGCTAACATGAACGGATGGTACGAGCTGCGACACGGTGGCTTAATAGCCTTCTGTCCGCCAGTCTGTCTGTCTGTCTGTCTGTCTGTCTGTCTGTCTGCCTGCCTGCCTGCCTGCCTGCCTGCCTGCCTGTCTGTCTGTCTGTCTGTCTGTCTGTTTGTCTGTTTGTCTGCCTGTCTGCCTGTCTGTCGGTCTCTCTGTCTGTCTGTCTGTCTGTCTGTCTGCCTCCCTCCCTCCCTGTCTGTCTGTCTGTCTGTCTGTCTGTCTATCTGCCTGCCTCCCTGTCTGTCTGTCTGTCTGTCTGTCTGTCTGTTTGTCTGTTTGTCTGCCTGTCTGCCTGTCTGTCTGTCTGTCTGTCTGTCTGTCTGTCTGCCTCCCTCCCTCCCTGTCTGTCTGTCTGCCTCCCTCCCTCCCTGTCTGTCTATCTGCCTGCCTCCCTGTCTGTCTGTCTATCTGCCTGCCTCCCTGCCTCCCTGTCTGTCTGTCTGTCTGCTGCGGGTGTGCTCGAGCTCTCTCACTGAGGTAAACTGAGCTGCTGCCTTTGTAGAAGATTCACTTGTAATAAAACCCGCCTTAGTTGTATCTATGGAGAACATCGTCCCTCCAACCCCACACAAACATGGGCGACACACACACACACACACACACACACACACACACACACACAGAGAGAAAGTCATACCCTCATCATTGACGTTATCGCTATCATCGTCCTCCTCATCCCCTTACCTCGCTCTGCCATGCCCCACTTTTATAGAGTTAACCCATGACCGTCAGTAAAACTAGTACAGAGCACTAGAGTACACATACACGGCTAGCACAGACACACAGACACATGGTCTACTTTTAGTCAATACCCTACTTTCCTGTGCCAGCCTGCCACACAAGCAGTCAGTCAGCCAGCCAGCCAAATAGACAGCCAGTCAGTCAGCCAGCCAGTCAGTCAGTCAGTCAGGTAGCCAGCCAGGTAGCCAAGCAGTCAGTCATCCTGTGGAGCTGTTGCTCAGGGTTGGCCAAGCGTGGCGTGGAGGACGGCTAGCAGCCTCTGAGTGTATGCTGCTGTTCCGCGAGTGGATGTGTGAGCTTTCAGTATGTTCTTTGTGGAAGAAGTGCACCAAAACGTTGCTGTTCTAAATCTCTGTGCACAGCCAAGTGTGTATGCATGAAAGTGTGTTTAAAAGGTTTACGGTTGGTCTGGCCGGGTGTACCGGTGTTGGCATTATCAGCATAGACACACGCTTTTCACCTCTACCCCCCCCCCCCCCACCCCACCCCCCCCCCGCCCACCTCCCCCAGCCCACCCCCTTTTGAAACGGAGAGCCGAGGCAGGCCTGCATGATTGAACTCGTCTCTTTCATTCTCCCATCTTGCCGTTCTGTCTGATTGAATGTGTTTTATCTATTCACATGGGGCCGGGGTGAGGCAGAGAGGGGAGGGAGGTGTTGTAGGGGAGTCGAGGAATGTGTGGGTGGCTGGCTTTGCAGGAGGCGCTCGCCGCGCGGAAGAAAGGGATCTGTTACTTGTATCCCTGTCTCCCTTTCTCCCTCACTCCGTCGTTTGAACCATCGCATCAAACGGGGCAGAATGGTGGACATGCCGCTATCTCTCCGCCGCCAACCTCCACCTCTCACCCCATTATTTTCCCCGGCGTCCTCTCCGGGGGGCTATCTCTAGCTACACCCCACCCCCCCTCCCCCCTCACACCCTATCTCCCTGCTAGCCTTAGAGCCAGTCTTTGGAAGCATGCACCTGCTGTCACACCCTCACCTCAACCCCCCACCACCACAACTATAACCCCCATGACCTGTGGCAGCGGCAACGCTCTGTTAATATGGTTATTTGGTTCATGATCATAGGAGAACCACTGCTGGTTCTACATAGCACAAGATCCAAGTGGTTTAATGTAGACCTTTTTCAAGCGGTTCCTCGTAGTACCTTTTAATAAACCAAATCTTTTTTTGCTTGTGAAATGTGTAGAACCTTATATGAATATTAGTGCAACCATAGCAGAAGAACCTTATATAGTATTATGTGGCCCTTTGTTTGTACCCTAATGTTTCCATACTGCACCGGATCACAGCCTCAAACGGTTGCACATAGAACCACATAAACACTCCAAACGGTTATGTGTGGCACTGCATTAAAGGCTCAGTGTAGCCCTCTATTCTAAATCCAAATGGTGCTATATAGACCCATATTCAAATCTAAAATGGTTCTATATAGCCCCATATTCAAATCTTAAATGGTTCTATATAGCCCCATATTCAAATCTTAAATGGTTCTATATAGACCCATATTTATATCTTAAATGGTTCTATATAGACCCATATTCAAATCTTAAATGGTTCTATATAGACCCATATTTAAATCTTAAATGGTTCTATATAGACCCCTATTTAAATCTTAAATGGTTCTATAGCACAGTGTTAAATGTTTCAATACGGCACCATACCAAAAACATGTATTTTAGCTACATATAGGAAAACTGTAAATAAAACTGAATTTTGTATTATTGATAATATTATATTTAACATTTGTTAAAGGGGAAGGTGAAAATCATCTACAATGTTATGAAGCATAACATATATATTGTTAAAGGGAAATCAAATACCAATCTTGATTCTCTTTATTTATTTTCAACTTAAAGTAAAAAATACAAGACATCAAATTATCTAATGTCAATTTGACATGCACCAAGTAAAAGAATAAAGGCAGAGAATACTGGAAAACAAATGGAAATGTAAAAGTTAAAAACACAAAGGACATTCATAACTAATTCAACATGAATATTTTTGGGACATTTTGAAGTTACAAGTTGAGTTTCAAAACGTGTAAATGTCAAGAGCTATAAAACATTTTATAAATGTCAAAACATTTTAAACAGTCAAAGTCATAAACAGACTTTTTAACATATATTAAATAATGGGAAAATTTTAAAAATAGAATCATCTGTCAATAACAGTGCTACATACAAATCCAAAATGCTGATGTTGTGTATTCATTAGGGGACAAATAATCAAGGGCTAATTACGCCATAATGTTTGTTATCTTTCAACTGAGTCACAAACGTAAAAGGTGCAGTAAGTTCAAATCTCTCCCCAAAAAATTACATATTTGAGAAATGTTCAATGAACCCCTAGACCTTGTGCAACCACTCACGACTGAGTGTCCATATAGAACATGGAATGGTTCCTATTAGTGAGGGTTCTACCTAGAACCAATAAACAACCAGTTGGCGTTCCTCCAAAGGTTCTACAAACACCACTTATTAGGTGTGTGCTTACCTCCAGTCCATGCACTGGAGCACAGTTTGCATTGAGCCTATCCGGTAGAATAGTCTAGTTTTAACATATTTCTCCGTCTCTAAGGGGTGAAGGTGGGAGTTTGATGGACGCACGTGGGTGGGGATGGGGGAGAAAGGGGGGCAGCGTTATGAGAGGAAGGAGGAAAAGATTTAAAAAGGAAAAAAACAGGTCTGCAGAGCCCGAGAGATGGGGTTGGAGAGATATGTTTAAAGGGTGAGAGGAGATGGATCTGGGGAGGAGGAGGAGGAGGAGGAGGAGGAGGAGGAGGGGGGGATAATGAGAGGGAGATAGAGAGAAGGAGAGGGAATGAGGAGATAGAGACGATTTCCTATTCCGTCAGACGCACTGTGCCTCATTCATTATATTCCCCAGGCAATTACCCCGGCCACCTGCTTTGTCTCTTCTCTCATTGTTTCCATCGCTCTCTCTCTCCTCTCTCTCTCCCCCCCCCCCCCTCGCTCTCTCTCTCGCTCTCCCTCTTTCACCCTTTCTTTCTTCCTCTCCCTCTTTTTCCCCCTCTCTCCCTCGCTTTCTCGCTTGGTCTCTCTCACTATCTCTGTTTAACCATCTACCCCTCTCTACCGCTCTCTCTCTTTTTCCCTCTCCCTTTCTATCTATCACACACCCTCTTTCTCTCTCTCTCTTTCACTCTGTCTTTCTCACTCTTCCTTTTCGTCTGTGTGTATGTCTGTCTGCCTGTCTGTCTAGCTATTCCGTTGGCTATCTCTTTCCCTTTATCTTTTGTCTCCTCTCCTACATCTGCTCACCCCTTTTCTCTTTTTCATCCATATCTCTGTTCTCCCTCTCTCCATTCGCGGGCCGTCGCTCTCTGCTGTTGCTAGGGGCTGGGCATCGTGATGGAGGTGATATCCAATGGGGGGTCAAGGGTCATGTCCCAGCTGTCCGGCGGCCAACAGAGGGGTTGTGGGGGAATGGATTGGGGGGGGATGGGGGGGGTTTGGCCTGGCCACAGAGGAGGAACAGACGAGGTGTCATGTGGACACAGGGGGCTCCCCCATTAGACCTCATTACGGCTGTGTGATAGAGCGCTCCCCGCCGCAGGCCGGACGCACAGCACATCTGCCAGCGGCCCAGCACACAGCCCAGCGCACCACAACTACCAACAACCTCACTGTGCTGTGGACGGTACTATGTGACGCTGCGTGGCCGCCAGAACGGGCCCGATATGCAAGTTGGAGTTAGCGTGTTTCTCGCGGATTATGGAACCGAGCTTTTGTGATGGATGTTATTTCTTCAAACGATTGTAGAGAAATGTGAAAACAATTATTTAGTACGCAACGTAATCACCAGACCAGCTTAGTGTAATCAACCTCTGTGTCACACACAGTGCATTCAGTATGTATGAGTCAATCGTTTTAATTAATTGAGCAATGTGTATTTTTGTTGTGTGTATCTTGACAGTTTATTTTTGCATAAGTCAGCTGTGTCAAACATGGGGAAAGATGTGCGTGTTTGGAGCAGGTCACCTACCACACACACACGGCAGCTACAATCTGGAACTCTCCACCCCTGTGTTCATCCTTTATCATTGCCCCTTTAGAAGGCAGTCATGAATCCCTTAGAGTTTAGCTGTCTGATGAGCAGGCCTTGTCACAGTTTGTCACAGCAAGAACCATATTCAATGGCTATTTTTCAATCACATACGCTATTATCTTCCTCTCTGCACGGTGTTCCCAGGAACGCTATGAATAATCAATCATACTACTGGGATCTATGGAGCAAATTAATCACAATAACGGGCATGCCATTTTGTAAAAAGCGAAGATATCATGCTATTTCTAATTGGGTTTTTTTCAGTACAGGGATCATGGCTGTATTGGTTTTGGCTCTTGAAGAACACTAGGAATGCTTTTTACAACTATATGACAACATAAGAATTCAAACAAAAACATTTTGCATTAACGTTTATTTTTTGCAGTAAACACTAAATGTCCTTTCTGTAATATGTATCTAGAGATATATCTATTTGTATTAATGATACAGTGGAGGTGTACATATCTGAAGTGAAGCGTGCCTAGTATGTGTCCTCCCTGCTCCGGGACACCGTGCCGCCCTGGGATCCAGCAGGGCGACGTGATGGATGTTGTGGGGGCCCCTGGTGTTGGCCCTTTCTTATCCCACTATCTCTGGCCTGTATTGCGCTGACCTCCACAACCCACTGGCCTTACCATGGATCACACCCTGTATCTTCAGCTTGACACGGCTTCTCGTGGGGATCCTGCAGTGCAAAGGTTGCTGCCCGGTTGTTGTGTCTGTTTGTCCGCCTCTCCGTCTGTCTGTTTGTCCGCCTCTCTGTCTGTCTGTTTGTCCGCCTCTCTGTCTGTCTGTCGGTCCTTGTCCAAGAACGAGCGTGTGTGATTGTGCGTGGCTCCGTTGATAATCTATAGCTGTGATGTGAAGTGGAGAGTAGATAACGGGAGACAGTGTATGTCCCTTATGATGTTTATCTTGGACACGTACAGTGCTACAAAGAACCTTCTCTGAAGCAAGGAACACTACAAAGACCCATGCTACTAAACCCCTGAGGTAGCATCCCCTCATCCTTGCTCCTGGTAACGGGGTCCTTTGTCTGGGGTTGCCGGAGAGGTGGTCTCCAGAGTGCAGGTCCTGGATCAGCCTACATTTGGGGATCCTGCATTGTTTTCCTGAAGTTTGCTATTCATTTGAAGTTCAGGACGTGGAGCGTGGGTGTTTGTCGTTTAAGGGGTTAGCCGGGCCCGTCTGAATGTTGTTGATCTCCAAGATGGCGTTGGTTTGCTGTCCGACTCCCATCGCACCTCGCTCCGTGTCGGACAGATTACCAGACGCCCCTTCCACCCGAGGTCGCAGAGCCAGCCTGAGAGGGGGGCTCTCATCTCTACGTGGTGTGCGAAGGGCAGGACTCCTCCTGCCGGTCCACGCCGAGCCCCCTCCGCCTTCACAGGGAGGACAGCCGCCGCGACAGCCTGCTCTGATGCCTTGTGATGGGGAGACGCTCCCCATGCTAAGGGGGCCCAGCCAGGGAGCGAGGGGGGAGCACAAAGAACAGACAGTCATATCACTGCTGAAGACCCAGAGGGCATTGGTTGGCTTTGGTTGAAACGCTGACACACGTGTGCACACACACACACACACACACACACACACACATACACACACACGCACACACACCTGCCACAGTATGGCTCTGGGGGAAAACCCATAGAGAGCCATAGAGCCCTGCTCTGCAGGATCAAGAAGTCCTACAGGCCCACAGCTCCCAGTGATCAAGGCCAATCGCTAGCGTGCAGCTTTGCTAGATCAATGCTTGTCATTGGCTTGAGGCTTATTTAGATCTGGACCACTATTGGCCCGGGGCTTGCATTCATCAAGGTCTGCCATTGGCTTCCGGCCTCCTGGAACGGGTGCTCGGTGCTCGTGTTCGGCTGCGCGGACACGCAACAGTAGGGATATGTTGTTAGAGAAATCTGTTATTTTTATGTAACAGATCTTATTTTTGGTGGCCCCCTCCGCTGTTTAACAGTGCTTATATAAGGCCCTCCTCTGCTCACTGACTGATAAAGCGGGCCTTTGGTGGGACGGTGTTTGCCAAACCTGTTATACCCCTCGTCCTACGTACCCCTCCCCCCCCACCACCACCACCCTCCGCCCCCTCGCTCTCGCCTACCGCGCCAACAACAGACACACCATCGGAATCCGTTGCCATGGTTACAGCTAGGACCCTGGTGTCTCTTTTATTTCCATCTCTCACTTTCTCTCTGTTTCTCTCTTCCTCTTTTGGAAATGTTTCTCTCCCGTTCCGTGTTGGTTTTTTTTTTGGGCTTCCTTTGAGGCCGCCCTGCCCCCCCTTCCCCTCCTCTCTTCCTCCCCCCGTTGCTCTCCGAGGTGTTTTACTGTGGTGTCGATTTCAGGAGCTGGTTTCCCTTCAGTCTCATCGGGCTCATTAGGGTCCTTTACTGAGACTCCGCCGGTGCTTAGCGCACACCAGAGCAGCAGAGCGCACACACTCCCAAATGTGTGTGAGTGTGTGTGTGTGTGTGTGTGTGAGTGTGAGTGTGTGTGTGTGTGTGTGTGTGTGTGTGTGTGTGCGTTTGTTTTTATATACTTCAGGGGACTTTGACCTGTTAACACAGTCACGTCGCGGGTACCCAGAGAATCATGGGGACCTAAAA
>JAVQIZ010040843.1:0-58224 GCA_036023535.2 Galaxias brevipinnis | reverse complement strand
CCCCCCCCCCCCCCCCCCCCCCCCCCCCCCCCCCCCCCCCCCCCCCCCCCCCCCCCCCCCCCCCCCCCCCCCCCCCCCCCCCCCCCCCCCCCCCCCCCCCATCAGCATGCAGTGTTTTGCCCTTTTTTGGTTTAGACTTCTGATTCCAAATATTTATGAGACTTGTGTAGATTTTTTTTCTATTTTTAAAGGTAGAACTATAGTACAGTAGGTAAACTGGGGGAACTGTTTTTTTTTTTCTTTCGGAACACTGGCGGAAAGTTTTTATTAAGTGAGCTTGGCTTCAAAGTTTACACTGGGGTTCCAAATGTAGAGTCCAATGGCTGTAAGTAGAGCCAGTAGATGGGGAAGAGTCAAACCATGCTGTAAATAAGTGAAGCCATCCAGACAATAACGCAAACCATTTAAATAAACGAAACAAACCATAACATTGTAACACAACCATAAAGTGTCAGCTGGGAGCTTGGCTAAGAAAATCTCACAGGTTTATCTGACTGACAGTTTTACAATCTTTCGAAATGTGACCTGTGTGTTTATTGTATAGAGGACATGATACAGCAAGTCCTGGTCGTATGATTTTATATTCAGAATTTAATCATTTAGATCGTTTACAAAAAACATTAAGGCATACAGATTAATCAGTAGAGATTAATTGCGGAAGTGTACCCGCTTGTAACAAATGGTAACTAGCAACACTTGATTCAGTCACGACAAGAGTGACTCCATGCTCAATTTTAGGTAGTGAAATGCTATTCAAAGCAGACCATAAAGGCAAACAAAACAGGAATGTCCTACATTCATAGCCCCTTTCCCCCGGCCTGTGAAGTTGTCAAGTGTTTCTATGAGGTCAGCGAGGTTAAGTGAGGTCCTCCTCCACAATGGCCTGTGCTGAGTGTTCCAGAGGCCGAGCAGGAACTCTGCAGCACTTCTGGCTCCTGTACAGGAAACCCAAACCCTTATAAGGAGAGGGGATTATAGTATGGAGGAGTGAATTCCCCCTGTGCTACTGCTGGGCCAAGGCAGAGTCTAAACCTGGATGGGCCAACGACACACCTACTCCTAAGAGAGGTAATTCAATACTAATGTATCCTAAAAAAAAGTGTACATATCATTAAAATGTTATATTTCTGCTATTTAAGTTCTTGCTGCCCTGAGTGCAAATTCATGGTGAGGTTAAGTATGCTCCTTTAATTTGTGTGGAGAGGACGCCTTCCCAAGTGAGAGAACTATTCTGATCAACGTGCTGACTCCCCTGACACACTATATATATTCCTCCCTGCTCTATTCGAACACGGAAAGTCCCATTAAAAAAAGCCCCATCGCATCCCAAGTCAGCCTGAGTGAGTGAGCTCAACAAGGCAGAGATCCAGCACTGAAAGCTCTGGAGGCCTCACACCCATCTCCACCCCAGTCCGCCTGAGTCTGTTTACAAAAGGTCTGCCTGCCAGCCTGCTTGCCGTCATCCCTGGCAGGCTGTGAGATATATAGGGAGGAGATAAGAAAGGCCAAGCTCAACTCCCGTACAGTGTTTAATAGGCTGGCCTGGTCAAATAAACACATCAAGACTAGACATGTGGAGGGTAGAGAGATTAGCGTGTGATGTGATCAGACCTTATCACAGGGTGTTTGGGTGTCTGTTTGTGTTCATGTGTGTGAAAGAGAGAGAGAGAGAGAGAGAGAGAGAGAGAGTGAGAGAGAAAGAGATATTGAGATACACACAGCGAGATAATAATAATAACAATAATTCATTTTATTTTGTTTTTAGCGCTTTTCTCGAGACTCAAAGCGCTTTACACAAATTGATCGCCAATTAATTACACAGAACGAACAACCAATGGACTGACAGCTATCAAACACAACACTCAGTCTGAGTGATACCACAGAAGCCAATATGCGCCAGACTTGCTTACCCAACATTTAATGACAGACTTGCTCACACACATAGGACACACAGACCAACTCCAGGTGAATTGGCAGTGACTGGTCAGGGCACTGGTAGGAGAATGGAGCATGTTTTTTGATGTGTGTGGTGTGTGCATGTGAGTGCATGCTAATGTGTCAAGGAGCTTACCTTGCCCATGCCAGCATAGGCATGGCCCATCTTGACAACCACAGGGAAGTCTGGTGTTGAGACCTGAATGTTGAAAAAGCACAGACATATTGTTGAACAGAGGGGCCTTTAGTATCCCAAACTGAGCCAAAAAGCAGCTTGAAGGAAACCTTTCCTACCCCATATCTTTTATGCCAGAAGGAGCCTGGTCCTTTGGAAACATCGCATTACACTTTAGGCTACCCAATTTAAAAGACATGAAGTACATTCTGAAGAATGTTGGTGTTATGACACAAAAGAGCAAGGTTCTGGGAAGCAAGAGTGGGTGACCACAGAGTACTCTAGGATAGACAACCCAGACCAACCATAGACCTATTATTCTTTCTAGCATATGTAATACAAGCAGATGGAAAACCAACAGATGATTTTAAACTTTCCTTTAAACAAACTCTTGCCACCAAGCAATCCCCTTGATATGGCAGTGAACTTATTTAAAGTATCACTCAAACAGCCCTGAGAATGTCTTTAAGCTCTACGTTTGTAAGCTGTTAGATATAGCGTACAGAGCGAAATAGGGTATGCTGAACTAGATAACTAGATACTATGTACCAGCCACTTGAATCAGATCCATCCCTCTTCTGTTAGACAGTGACTACATCCATCCAGCAAAAAAGCACACCGCACAAGATTCTATGAATAAAGAATAGCAACTGAGTCAAACTGCAGGACCCCAATAACAAACGACACTGACAAGTCCATTACAGTAACTTATGCATCGAGAAACAATATGCTCATCCCTTTTTATGGATAAAAACAGTGCTCTATAACGCTGGCGTTAAAGAAAGTAGACAGTAATACGACGTGGTGCACCATGGAGCTATTCTCTGCCAGACAGCAGGAGACGAGAAGATAAACACCCTGGAGAGAGAGATGTTAAATCCAGCGGCACGCCGCCAGGGTACTGTATGCTCAGCTCAGACCTGCTAAAGGGACACTCACAACAAGGGTGATAAAGTGATAGCAGCTGTCTTAAAGTCGTCAAGACCGAGAAGAACCTCCTCAAAACATAGCCAGTTTCCAAACTGATTCGTGTGCTGCACTTTTCATCAGACGTCAGCTAACCCACATGTTAGTGTGCACATTGTTGAGAGCTCTTGAAACCCAAGCTATAAGGGCAGGATACAAGCGTTATCGCGCCCATCAATGGTTTACATTCAATGGAATGTGGTCTGACCTTGGTAGGTGAACTGCTATTTTAACCCACGTTCAAATACTGAAAATGCAATTATCATTATGCAGTCAATGCAATTAGTCCACGAAGGCCATAACAAACTGAAAGAGATCTGAAGAGATACAACTTGTTGTTTTTTATCAGTATAAGTGGTTTTACAGTAACACTGTATAACTCAACAGAATACAATAAGCCTTTGTGGTGTGAAAGCCTAATGTGCACAAAGAACAAGTCTCAAATCCCCCGACCAGTTCTGACTCACTTAATGTTGAGTAAATACGAGCCGGGCCAGGCAGTGGAGAGACGTCTGATTTGGCACGTAGCTGAGAAGCTTTACGTGTGGACACATCCTGGCCTATGACCAGTCAGGTGGTCCTGGGTTCCTGTTCCCTGGAGGATATATAAATGTGAGTGCTCGAGGTGGGAAGGTTTGTGGCCACCCTCTCTGTCTGGATATGCTTCCCTCAAGCATTCCGATCAGTGTGGCAATGACGGGACAAAGTGTGTGCTCCCACTCACTACGGGAATAGGAGACAGTATCCTGTGCCATCCCTGCAGCACTCAGCATTAGGAACAAATATATCCGTGCAAAAACACTGAAACGATGGAAACCTATGATGACTGTTTCAAGAATTCAGACATGTTCTCACCATTATTTATTTTATTTAGCCGTGACATATTACGTGGCCACCTTTGGCAATATTTGGATGAACAGGAAACAATGCTCGCACATTATATGGATGTGGAGCAAATTTGGCGAAGAGAATTTAAATACAGTGTTATTACAGACTATGTATCTATTAGGGGTACCACGGTTTTCGGTAATATCCAACCACAATGTAAATAGCAGTTAGTTTGGTTCAGGTGTGTGTGTGTGTGTGTGTGTGTGTGTGTGTGTGTGTGTGTGTGTAGGGGGGATTCTATTTGGCGTGTCAATCTGCGAGACAATGAAAGTACAGTTGGTAGAACAATTTCAAACCACTGCCTTTCATCATATTTTCAGTACCTGTTCAGACAGACACAAATAAATGACCAAAATAAAGAGGGTTTTCATTGCAAAAGCTTTTCAGCCTTATTATTAGTGAATCTGTTTTTTTAGGCACATGGATAAAAAGTTTGTGTGCCATGTCGTAGCGCCCAAATCCCTTATGCACTTCAGTAACAAGTATTTCCTGAGCCTTATGAAGCGACATGTGGGGCGATTAAAAATACGATTGGCAAAACACTATGTAGCTCTCACCACAAATTGTTGGACTTTCAGGGCAACTGAAGTTACCTGACAGTGACTGTACAGCGCACTATATTTTCAACTGGGGGATGAAAAGACAGCCACAGAAGCTCACATCTAGCTGATGTACTGTAGCATATCTTTCACATACGTCTTTGTTTGTTAAGTAAGTCACACTTTTTGTTTAGACAGATAATTGGTGGATTTAGTCTCATATTGGCATAAATGAACAAAATCCAAATAAGGGAAGATAAAGAGAGAACGTTTGAATGGTACTCCCCCTGTACAAAATCTAGCGAAACCGTGACACAAGAACCGTAGGATTCTGGAACCATTGCACCCCTAGTGTCTATACTGATGACTGGGTGGGGAATTGTTTTTCAGACACAAGTGAGACTGTTTATTAGGGCCAGACTTTATTATAACAATGGTGATTGATATTCTTTATGAGGTTGTTGAACAAAAAATAAGTTTCCATTTATAAAATATCCTTGCTGGCCATTAGAGCACATGAGCTTGCAAGCGTGTATATTATGATTTAAACCTCAGCTGAAGTTTCATCACAGCTGCATGAGTACCACTAGCTCTTTTGTTTCCACCAGAAATGTCTCGTGTTCTGTATGGTAAAGTCATTGAGAAAAACACAGAGGGAAAAAGCTAATTATATGGTGGATGGTTTCAACAGTCTACGTTTGGTTTCATAACACAGTCACCCTTATTTACACTAAACTTGCAAGACTTCCATATCTGTCACATCATGGAAGTTCTTTAGGGAAGCCCATGCACCATAGCATGGAAGACCCTTGGTCTATATACAGTACATGAGTATGAAAGTGGGACAAGATCATTCCGGATGAATTGGCAGAGGTGAATCTTTCCCATCCCTTAACCTCAAAACACCTTCATGCGACATTCCTAGCCCCAACAGTTTCCACTACCCCTTCCCCCAAGTGACGTTGCATTTGGTTGCTCTTCATTTTCCAAGCAGAAAGGGTGTAACATTACGCATCAGCAGTTACCTGTGACATTATTCAAATCTTAGGAAACTTTCCACCACATTATTACAAAGATGAGCTAATCACTAAATGGGCTACAGGGTTAATGAACTCATATCTATGACCAATAGAGTTGAATTTTATAAAAAAAAACGTTAATCAACTCTATTACTATTTCAAGGTATACATTTTGACCACCTTATTTACTCAAGTAGGCCTACCTAAAGCATATGAGCAACTAGTCAAAAACAAAAACTGTACATTAGTTCCAAAAAAGTATGAGTCAGGTTAATGACTGATCATAGTAAGTATTGATCGGATATTGTGCAGCACAACAATGTGACACTGCTGTGTTTCATAAAAATTGGGTCAAGCAGAACAATAACAAACGAGCAATAGAGATACTGTAAGAGGCTCTGAGCGGAGAGGGTTAGAGCAAGTCACTCTTCAGGGGCACATCAATTATCCAACACAACATATGTTTCATCCATCCTGCGTTTAGTATCCTTTCATTTTTATTATAGACTTTGAAAACTGCCACTTTAAGAAGTGGACAAGAGCCACGATGGCTTGCACAGATGATGACAGCATGGGGTACCGGGAACCAGGGAGCTTTTCAAATGATCGACTTGCACTACTTAAGAGAACCTGTACACAACAAATTAAGAAAGGCTTGAGAGATGAGCGAAGTTTACCAAACTTTTCAAGTAAAGAGACCAACAGCACACAACTGGTTTGCAAGGATGTTCTGTCTCTTAGATAGGTACATTGAAAGGCAATGATAAAAAACACATAATTGATGAGTAGCCTTTATATCGCCATATGCTACTTTCTTCCTGTTTTCAAAGCAAATGTGTGCAAAGGACCATACATTCTGAAGGAATGAAATGCAGTATTTGGCCTTACTCTTAATGAACAACCCACTACTCAGCTTTGCCTCTCTTTACACGTGTAATGGTTAAAATCAGTGCACCAACAAAACACCACCAGATGGTTAAATAACTTCTTTTGAAATAAAAAAAAACATTGTGCCATAAACAGTGCAAACATGGTAGTAAAGGTAACACCAACTTGACACATAGTTCCCGTAAGTGACATCTGACACATGTCTGAGTGTTTTTGGTAAACGCTGTGCAACCAGCTAATCAAACTAGGGATCAGATGCTAACTGTATTACATAGTAGCCCTTAGTAACAACACTGTAATGGGGCATGATAATTATTGTCATGGACTTTAGGGCTGTCTGGTTTCCATTATGATCTACCCCAGTGTATTTCAAGGGGGAACAAGCTGTCTGGAAAACCGGGCTTGAGGCTCAGCAATGGAAGTTTCCAGGGTGGACGTTTCCTGAGAACATAGACTTAGTGATGGAGATGTGTGTAATAGAGTTTTAAAAACTAACCACCTGCAAATTAAAATCATTTCTTAATACATGTATTCAATTTAGAAAGAAGAAAGAAAGATATATAGCATTATTATAGCATTATATATAATCAGTGGAGATTTCTGAATCTTTATAAATGCCAACCTGCAGCGGTGTGATGATACAGATGGTTTCTTGATTATTATGAATTACTAATGAATTGACATCAGTAATTTAGCTTGCAGACAATCTCTAAATACAACTCAACAACAATAGACTTGGAGCCATTTAATTTCTACACCATGTGGTTGTACTTCATATTAAACTGGACCAGGCATATTAGATCAAATCAATTCACTAACCTACATTTCAGCTGGCTGTCAAACAATCGGTGCAGCCTATCAGATAGCCCTGCCTTAAAAAATCTATACTCTGGCACATTTCTTGCTGTTAAGAGGAAAAAAGATGCCATATTCCCATTCCGCAAGAGTTCATGTATGGGAACAATGGGGTAGACAGACAACAATCAATAGTTAGGTATCCCCTCCTAGCAAAATCCCACAATAGTTAGATTAAGAGGCCGCTATGGGATGCTCATAACATTATTTGAAAAACGAAATAAAAACAAACAAACAACTATGTTTTCCATGTAAAAATGTTAATTATACGACTAGGACTTCACTTCTAAATTCTCTGTAAGTGGATATGACGTGCTGCGTTTGTGTATAAAGTAAGTGTATAAAAGTTTTTCTTATTTATTTCAGAGGCCATAAACATACTCTGTGATAAATTGCAAGTTGTTTGTCTTTGCAGACCTTTATTGGGATTTCATTCTACCAATATGCTAATGTGAGAGAAGAACAAATAAAACATTCAAAAGTCAATTTGTCATCCAAAATATGAAGCAGATGGCCATGTCTGTTTTTGTCCACACAGTTTACACAGGAATGAGGGTCCACTGTGTGGAACAGCTTGCACTTGGCACAATCAGAAGGGTGTACTTGACAAGATTATTGCCAACGCTAAGGGGAAAAAAGTATAGATCATACATTAGAGGGTATCATGAGGATTGCCTTAATCTCAATCACAGAAAATGCATGTCACACGCACAAAAACAAGAGACAAATAAACAGTCGGCAACTTTTTTGGCAGCAGAGAAAAGGGAAACTTTTCCAGACTGCATGCCGTGGTGCAGCCACAATGTCAGCACTGCCACTGTTTTCAATTAAGTCGTAGTGTGTAAGGAGAGGGGCTGGATTAGAGGAGGGAAAAGGAACATCAAGGGAAAAATGTTTTGGAACAGCTGGATGCGGCAGTGGCACACCCCAGCTCTATTTATACCGGCAAAATAGAGCGAGCAGCTCTCTGTGCCGTACAGCTGGGCAGATGTCCGCCACCCGTTTGATGTCTAACTCAGACAAATGCTGGCGGGTATCCATGGGTAGCTCTGGGCCGCACCCTCACCTGGAGAAAGACCGCATAGCAGAGCAGAGGAAACACTGTCTGGCTCTCCAGAAAAGCTGAAGAAAGGAACACCTGACCTTGTTTTATCTTAAGCTGGATAGTAAATTGTGTCTGTAGGAGAGCAAGACTAGAAACCATGTTCTGCAAAATTGCTACATTCCAAATGTTGCCTTAAGTGTGTCAATGAACACAAGGGATCGTGGGCCATTCTAATAGGTCAACCATTGAATCAGTAGGTACTATACATAGGTACAAGAGCTCAAGCATGTTGCTTTTGCATTGAAAATTCACTGTACATTACAAGCAACAAAGTATAGTTTCTCTTACCAATTTTAGTCACTTTCTGTCTGTATAAATACTCTGCATTGTGAATGAGAGACAAAACTGTAAAAGTATTCTACAGACAGCTTTACATATTTTTTTTTTTTTACCATAATCATAGAAGAAATCCCAGTCACAACCAAATTAACTCCCACTTGATTTGTCTAAACCACACAAAATTATGGCAACCAGAATAAAATAAAAAAAACACTATCTTTCCATAGTGTGACTAAATGTTGGTGTTCAATCTAATGTCAAGTTGAAGTGGGATCACAGCAGTCAAAATTACACCCAGTGATACACAGCCAACCATAACGGTGATACACAGCCAACCATAACGGAATGTCTGGTAAACCATGGTCAACTATTAAGGTCACCCAGGCCAACACCTTAAGACGCATAGCCATATTTGGAAAGGAGCAAAGAGTGAAAAAATACACATAATGGAACATATTGACAATATGTTTGTTAAAGGGGCATAAGCATTTTAGAAAATGTTTACAGTTTACTGTACCTAAGTGTCAGGGTAGCCCAGCAACGTTTTCCAGATTCATGAAAAACATGAATGGATATTAACACCATAGTGTACTTCATCCAAAGTTATACTCAGAGAGGAAAAAAACACAAAAAGGGAATATTCTTGTGACATCATTTTTATATTTAGCTGATGTGTGACGTGCTCTTCCAGTGGACCCGGTGCCCACCTCCTCTCACACCCTTATGAATCACTGACCACTCCGACATCCCTTACAGATTCGCTAGCCCCCTCCTCCTCCTACACACCTTCCCTTCTGACTGTTTTCTGTTCTCGGAAGCACTGCTGGGTTACAGTTAACCAAAAGACCACAGTGAATCCTCCAGAGGAACTCTACCAAGGAAAGTAAAAATGCACAATGCATTCCTGTATTAAAATGTAGTTAAAAATAGAATAAAAAGTGGATCAGCAAGTTATGGCCGTTTACATCTATCTATGTCCCGTACAAAATTTGCCAATTTCTTTTACAGCGTACGCAAATAAAATCGTTGTCGTTAAAAATATTGTTTGAGTTTAGTTGCAAATTAAAGACATCCTATGATGTATGATTAAAACCAAGAATGGTTATTTTTTGCATGTGCTTGGCATCTCTAGCATCAGTCATTCCCTCAGCCTCAGGGAATTCTACAAACCCATTTCCATGCCGTCAAGTCCCATGCTTGCAACTTGCTTGGCATGGTGTCTCGTTGTCTCATAGCGTAATGGAACTATCGTTTTGTGGGATTTTCTGACCATACACCAAGTATGTATAGCACATTAGAGTGGAGGATCCAGTTCCAAAAGCTACAACTGCATAGAAAGTCGATTGCAGTCCATCATATTTCGTTGCTTGGACAATCCTATTGTGAGATAGATCTTTGGTCTGGCCCATGTGTTTGTTTTTTTATCCAGGGGCCTTGGCTGAACTTACACAAAGCTGTTACAGTGTCCAGCCCTGCTGTCGCTCTATCAGCAGGTACATGTACCACCAGGCAAAGAGGAGCTGTCTATGACTTGCTCTAAATGTAGCACAGTAAAGGGCTTAAATGAGAACTGCAGATTTATGGACTAATGATAAATGCAGAGATTACACTCATGATAACATATTGTGGTTGAGCAGCTCAAAAGAGAGGAAAAAAGTTTCTAAACATTACCTATCAAACTGTACCAATAGCCTTCAGATACAATTTTCTGTTTCTATTTCTGTACATCTTACGACAGTCTAAAGATTAATACTAGACAGGCATAGTAAATTATTTTTGAATGTGTTTATATCATAGGGCCAACTGAATAATGACAGTGTCAGATCTTGTTAGTGAAGGCCCTCTCAATGGGACAGTTGTTTGGTCTGCATTGCCAGACATGCAGGGTGTGGACTTCAAAATTAAATAGACTCTCACTTACCCTCGATTGGTCTCACAGGCGTTTGACACGCACAGCCCATGTCTACAGGCCAGTGTATGAACGAGTGACTTCGAATGACAAAGTCTTTGGTTAAAGAGTTAGTCAATGTAAATAGTATGTTTTCATGATGTACAGTAGGCTGATGTTTCACATTAATGTCCTAAGATGGTATACGGTATTATTTCTTCTATATAGTAAATTATGAAAAAATACTCCACAATTAAAGTACTGTGTCCACATTTGAGGATGGGACACTTCTTTTTACAATTTCACCTAGTCTAATATACTATCACAGAGGGTTGGGCTGCCAAATGTTGTAAACATGCATTACCTACGTAATCATGTACTAGTGTTTTTCAAAGTACTATGGCATATGCGCGGGGGGGCCAACAGCTAGAACCCAATGAGTCACATTTAGGCAAGCTCCTTTTCAACTACCCCCTCGGCGCTGCTATCTTTTTAACTTTCGCCTCTTACTGTGTCTATTTAGCGGCTTGTCAGTTGGATGAAAGGTATTTCCTCTGAGTCACTGCTTGCTCCCTTTTGTCATTATAGAAACCAGGCAGGCATCAAACACCTTCAGAACACCATTTCTCGTCATGCTTCCCGACGGCTGGCCAGCTAAATAACAGCATTCTTCCATAGTATTGTTTGACTTCTTGAGTGCACTTTGCTTCGCATTATGCTTACAATATGTTGGCCTACTTTCTGTCAGCTAAAACAATTCCACCAGGGATTCTGTCAGTTTTCTTTTCAGTGTTGGGCAGATCAGATCATATGTGTGAGATGCATGTATCCAGGCTGAACACCCAATGTTGAAACTTTGAATTAATAAATGTAAAAATAAAACCATGCAGCAGAAAACTGTCTTGTTTTAATTTCATTGGACAGTAACCTCACCCTACTGACTTAGCTGATTATTTCTAAATGAGTTTACCCCACTGAGATCTATTATTCATTACCATTGACAACTGAATAACTAAGGAATGTCTAAAATATGGTGACGATGAGTTTTTCCTGTAACCTGAAAAATGGTTAACAATGGCTTTATAGAAAAATAACAAATTTGACATGTTGTCACTTGGATGTCACTTTACTGAATTCATTTTCTTATCTCACCCTTATCAATCTATCGAAACAATATCCCTGCCAAATACAACCGCAAGCAAATTATGTTGTTGGGGTAGCTAATAATGATTTTAGACAAAAAATATAATTCTGACAATCTTAGGTTTACATCTCTTTATCAAAAATATTAATTCATGGTGACTGTCGACAATACCTAATTACAAGACGGCAAGGATATTGTAAATGCACATCTTAGTTTGTTACTTTGTGGTAACAAACACATCACTTGTGGACTGGTATTCAACATTTTTTATCAAATGAAAAGGGTGAGGATGGAAAAGGATGTTCTAATCCTAAAGAGGTAAATTCTGAACACACATTTTTCGAGGGTGCACAAAGCAACCTGGGATTATTTTAGCATGAATATGTAACATTCAGCCCCTTATTCAACTCCCTAAATCTCAAGAGACCAGAGATATCACCATGCAGGTCTCTGAACACTTACATAATAAAGTAGTTAAGTAAAAGGGGATTAATCTTCATTTGCTAATTCTATTGATTGTGCTGGGTACAGAGTATTTAAACATTTGTGTGCCGCATGAGTGTGACAAGACTCTTGCATTCCACCATGAAAACTTAAAAAAAAAAAAATTAAATTGGGGCTTTGTGTCTTAAATGCTGTCAGGTGTACTCAGCATCAGGACTATAATCAAGTTAACTGAGACATTCATTTGGTTTTACTTATAGACTAAAATATTTAATTAAAAAGAGTAATGTCAAAAAAGGGAAACAGACCCCTGTCCAACAAATCCATACTTCTTGGTGGTATGTGCAGGCTTGAATGCTCTACATTACATCAGGTTGGGAGAGTTTTCCATTCAGTAGGTATCTTAATTTCCAGTGGGTCAGACTCCGACTGGAATGTTGAAGTGCTGATAAAAAGTTTGAAAAAAAGAACAAAAAGGCAACCGCTGTAAAGTTCCTATGTGTCATGCCAATGTTATTCTAAATGGCATCATCGTGAGTTGTGATTGGCTGTTGGGTTTGCGATCTGGAGAGGTTGTGAGGGGCGTCCACATCTCCGCGCACTATATACAGTGGTACGACACACTAGTTTGTAGACTCGCAAACTGGGCAGTGACAATCGAATCTCGACCGCAGCCACATTGGACATATACGCAGAGAAGAGTGACAGTTTGGACATAATCCTTATATCTATTGGCAACTTTTTGTAAAGTCGATCAGTCAAACGGGAGACTAAAATGCAGTCACTATATCACCAGTTGCTGAGCGTTCTATTTGTTTTATGCAGCCTCCAGATAAACCAACTAACGGAGGGCTGTTCCTGCGCTCCGTCGCACCCACAAGATGCATACTGCAACTCAGACATAGGTAAGAAACGCATACGCGCCTTCATTCCGTTCGTAAGAACTAAGCAGGTTAAATGCAAGCAAGTGCATGCTACATGCAGTTTAACTTGTTAGCGTCTATTGTTGATGGCTTCACATTATTTATTCGATGTCACAAACTGCCTTGAATTAAAGGCGCAACTTACTTTTATTATGGCGAACCGGTGCGTATACGTGTCAAATTGTTAATATATGTATAACTTTCTAAACGTTAGGCAAGGCTAGCTGTCTATTGCATAGACGAGGCTACTTCTACACGTATATTAATTTAGTGAAGCCCACATGCGTCACCTCCCAGATTATAGCGAAGGAAGCCAGACCCGTAATTTCTTGTCGGAAGGGGTAGGAGGCCAGGGGTAACGGTCTGCATCTAAACAGGTGCCTCTAATCATAATGGATTTTAGAGCAAATCACCACTTGCTGAACAGCACAATGGAAAACAGAAAGAATATAACTGGACAAATGTACTGCTGTTTGAATATTTCAAAAACATTCTAGTGTTCTGGTCTTTTCTGCTCAAGAAGGTTGGCCAGTGATGCTAATTCCAACCATTCTGTAATTTATAATGAATTACTAATTATATATGGATATATGGAACACAGATTTAAAGGTCGACAGTTATTTATGTAGGTACTGTGTTTTTTTTGTTTTTTTTACCTCCATGTAACCTGGAGACCCCAACCTAGTTGTAGAGCTGAGTGAGATATGCTATATCAGAATGGGATTGTCTTGCATGGTTTGTGGACTTCCCAGAATTATAAAATCTCTGGCCGTTTTATCCAAGAATGCCAGGCTGACTACTGACTGCTGTTATTGGATAACATTTGTAATGAGATCAAATCCTTTGGCTGAGCCACAAGGATTACCTGACTTCTCCTACCTTTTATGAGAGTATGTGCAGGGCACCAAAGGGACAATATGGTGTTGAGAGAGGGTGGTTTTAAGTAGGAAAAGAATGAAGAGGGTTGAAAGAAAAGGGCTTGACTGATTTTGTTGAACTAGATGGTTTATATGAGAGGATGGCAGTGATTTTCAATTATTAAATGGAAGTGTACGATGGCCAGATTTTGTTAACACATAGGCTAGTAGTCACCGTCCAATAACTTTGTCATACCATCAGATGTCCATTAAATGGTTTAGAGTGGTCCATTCCCCTGCAGCAAGAGCAAAGTACATATGTGGGAGGGGTTTTAATATGGACCCATCTGTGATGTCATAAGCGTGTGCTATTTATTTCTGTGATCGCTCACGCAAATGGATAACCTTGGCTATGGCTGACCTTGAACCTGGCATATGCGGACATATGTGAGGCTAATTGTTTTTGTCCATGTCAGTCTCAGTATTTTAAAGCATCATAGAACATTTTAAGGGTTGCTTTCTAAACAAGTTTGTGGCATTGAAGCAGTAAAAAATGTTGCTACCACAGTCATGTGAGTTTGTTCTTCGGTTAGATTATTGGCAAGGACAGCAATGCTATTGGCAAGCCTTTCTGAGTAAAATCTAGGACTGGCTACAATAGGGGCAGTGATGTCTTGTGAGCGCCTCACAATCCTATTTCCAAGGTCTCAGCTTAGCTTGAAGTGTGCTTAGAATGAATGCAGTTTATATGCACGCCACAACACTCCCACTGAAATTTTTTTTATAAAACAAATGTTCAATCAATTATATTTTTTTCAGTCTGGAGAAGACATGGCATTATAAATTGTTTAATTTAGTGATGTCCTTTAAATAATTACAGGTGCAACTGAAGTAGTTTGACCCTGTAATTATTTTGGGGAATAGGCTGAACAAAACTAAAACTAATCAAGGGCAAGAAACATATAAAAATAATGCAAATCAAATCTTCATGGAAAACAAGACGTTAACAGTCACACGGTCTTGCTTTACATCAAGTTTTTGATATTAGATTATAATTTACAAAAACTCAATGTCAACTCAATACAATAGATTTAGCAGTATGACAAGCGATACAAATCCTTCAGAAGCTGACAAAACAACGTCCTTTGAAAGTTTCAGTTTGAGCAATACCTTAAATTGATGACATGTAGAATGTGAACAAGCTGTATTTTACGAGTAAATACATCTATATATGCAAATTCATATTCACTGCTGCAATTGTTTTCTAAGATGGGACTAATATCACAGCCAACTTGAAAGAAAAAATTATTGATATCCTGCTTGTTAAATACCTACCGGAAAGTAGGTTCATATGCCAGCTCGGTATTCTCCAGCACCTAAGCAACTGGAGCAATTAAACATGGTATGAAAACTCCCAATCAATAAGGAAATTGGGACTTAAACAACTGCTGGTGTAATTAAAAAAGCACCAAACAAGGCAACTTGGAAATCAATTAATTGTACAGACTCTCTGACTGTCTGCCAGTCAAAAATAAACTGATGCAGTGGAACCTGCAGTCTTCATACAGACACCCTTTGCAGTTCTAGATAGTGGGTGGTTAATTCTTAGTCAATATAATGACAATTATTTCAGTACTATGCAGAGATATATTTCATGTCGTGCCAAGGCCCTATAAACTGCAGTATTGAGGCTGCTTTAACAGTCTATTCACAAGGGAATTGGCAAGGGTGATTTTTCCTAAGCTTTTACACAGCCAGATTAGTGTCAAAGCCGCAAACTTTGGCCCTGAAATTTAATATCCGTCATACCCAAGGACGTGGGTGACAGGAGTAAACATGCTTGTACCATGCACCAGTTTAATGCTTCAGATTATAGTGTTTTTGTTCATGCTTGGCCTGATTCAAAGCAGATGAACCAGATCTCATTCATCTGCAAGTACAATCTTGAGATCTGGTTCATCTGCAAGTAATGTGCTCTGCTTAGCTTCATTGTCTGTGATTGTGAACTAGAGGGCAGCCTTATCATACATATATTAAAATACCTGGGGTTCTGGAGGTTTTTAGTGTCAATAAGTCATTGCTTGCCTTCTATTAGGCAGGTTGTGAAGAAGCCAAGAAAGATACGAGTGTAGCTGCCAGATTCTACATCTACCAGCATCCCGTAATTTGACCTGCTTAACAGGTGACAAGACAGAAAGCTGAGGGAAAGCACGGTGAGCATTACGTTATCTGCCATCCGCCTGTAGCAAACAGCTTTGTTTCATTCTACTGGACTGCCACTTAAAATAGGTCAAAAGGTGGAAGATTCCTGGCAAGGTTGACATCTACACCCTATGAGATAGCCATATCGGTTGTCCCTACTCTGCTGACCATATTAGACACTACTCATTCACAATGCTGACCAGATTGGACACTACTCATTCACATAGCCTAACAGGCTCTCACTATTTGTTTGTCCAAATTGAGTAACACTGCCTCCTCTCCACAAGCAAGCAGTTGGTATTCTACTCAATCTTGTGTAATCTCATGATGCCCTGACACAAACGTCAACGCGGGGCGTTTTAGCATTTACTTTTGTAGCCAACTCCCTCCAACTTGGACCATGCTCTGCATACCAAGACATCCCTGTCACATTTTCATTTCATTCCAATTTGTAAGTACTATGATTAAGTACACCATGCGAGCGAGGCTTTTAACTTGTCATGTTTACAGTTTACAAAAGGAAAGAAAAAGGCTCAGACCACTTGGCTAAAGAACAATCCCACCTGTGAACAGTAAAATATTATCCATATGGATGTATAGTAAGTAATCACTTGCTCTGAGAAAGAGATAATGAGCTTAATGCATTTTTGACCAACTCCAGTTACGTCTCTTATCATAAAAGGCCTTCTACTATCTGCAATATATGTCATACTCTGGAAGACATTAATATTCATTTGACACTAAAATAATCACACTTGTAATTGCTACATATGGTTTGCAGCACTGCGGAGAGAGCACTCACAAAAAAGTATATATAGCCAAGCTGTGAGAGATTCTAGCTGCTGTGCTGATTATAGCTAAAGTGATTGGTGGATATCATCATACAGTGCTTGGCTTGGAACTGGGTTACATAAATATGTGTAATTTGGTCTTTGACGTAAAAGGTCTTGACTGCGAAGGCACACTGCATAAATGTGTAAACTGTGGTTATAAGTAAATATAAAATGTAGTGTTTTGAGCTGTGTTTACCTGCCCTTCCCTAATGAGGTCATGGGGTCACTGCCAGAAATGACACCAATCCACTGTACCCCAGGCAGCTGAGGCCTTTCACACATTCCGTTGCGCAATGACATGGGTGCTGGTCCAGGCAATTAGTGAATGGCATCTAGTTGAAGTCTTATATATCTTTTTGATTTGATTTGCTTCAGTTATAGTATATACATATGACCGCTGTATGATGATCTTTCCTGGAGGATGTAGATATATCTTTTTTAAAAATAAATTCTATCAAACTTAGGAAGTTATCAGTTTATCCTGTACATGTGCACATTCCAAAGCAACAGTGCCCTGTGCTTAAGAAGTGTATCCTGTCAAAGAAGCATGTAGCTGAGACTAGCTAGGATACAATGCCATTAGACATATAATAATGAATGAGATGAGAGATTAATACAGCAAATATCTTTAATAATATACCAATTTCATGCTGGCATACAAATAAAGCAGTTAAAATGCAAAAACAAATCTGTATTTTAAAGTTTGTCTGAAGCTCTAATACTGTTACAACAGATGCAAACCAGACTTGGTTAATCCCCATTGCCCGGCAACTAGATAAATAATGACCAATCAGAGGATGTCACATGCCTCTTCCTTTGCTGTAGTCCAAAGGAATGAGATCCTTTTCGTTTTTTTTCTCCGGAAGCAGGAATGTGAGTCTCCAAAGAATGTGAGAAGAAAATTCCTCTAGTGAAAGATAACAAACACCCTTGACATTAGTTATGTCTGGGGATCCAGGGATCTGGGGCTGCGGGGAGCAGGTGAACTTCACACTAGACTGCTCCTGCATGTGAACGTTTTCCCCCCGGCGCCCACTGCACTGATAGAGCTACTCTGGGGAGAATTTATTCGCTGGCCTAAATGAGGCTTCACTTACGATGTCGATCTTCCTATAATGGGCCCACTTACTCCAGCAGGAGTGAAAACAAACAAATCCAATGTGCTGCCAAACATTTTCACCTTGATGCTGTTTACATGAGGGTGCAGGTGCATGATAAGATATTTCCCATCTCAGCTACTTATATAGAGAAGGAACCTTGTTTAAACACTGGAGGAAAAGTATTTTACGATATAGGGATGAGGCTGATGGATGTCATAACATAGACACAGCTTAATATTTAGTCATAAATTGAGATCGCCCCCTACTGGCTATGTTAATGGTTTTATTGATGATGGAAACTGACTTGTTTCTAATGACCAGCTGAAAGCTAGGGCAGGAGATACTGTATATGGGCAGTGCAACCTTTCTGCTACCCGTGTTGTGAAAAGAATGACTGAGAGGGTCAAAATTGCTTATCCACACAGGGCTCCAGGCTGCCTCCAATTTGGTTTCAAATGTCACCAAAAATCTGTCCACCGCCAATAAAAAACAATATTGGTGGCAGTGCTACCACTGATTTTCGTATAATTTTTTTTTCTTCTTTTTAATTAAAATCCTTAGGTTGTATTTTTGTCAAACAATTGTTGGATTTTGTTTGATTATTTATTATCCTCATTTGAACTACCCACTGGCAGCAGTTCTTTCTCTGTATCTCATGCGGTATAGTTTACCAAAGCACCAATATTACTGTTTTAAAAGAAATAGTATGTTGATTTCATATAAAATATCTCAAAAAAAGTTGCCACCAGTTTTTGTGCTACTGCCACTAACTGAAAAACGTGTCGTAAAATGTTCAGTCTGGAGCCCTGTCAACATGATTGACAAATTGTTTTTGAGGACGAGAAAGTCTGATAGATAAAACAAATTAAGGCTTGCTGGAATTTCAAAAGACTTGCTATTGGGGTCAAAAAGCTCCTAAAGTTCCCAAAGCTCAAAGTTACTCATTCTCAGATCATTATAAATAATGATGAATGCCGACGTGTGTTTTAACAACACAAACAACAAAATAACTTTCTCTAGCGTTAACATTAAACACGTACATCACTGATAAATACTCTGCATGCTCTCTCCACAGTAATCCGAGCCAAGGTGGTGGGGAAGAAGCTACTGAAGGATGGACCTTTTGGAACAATGCGCTATACAGTTAAACAGATGAAGGTAAGCTGTCCTCATAGCATGAAGTGCATTTTGGTTATAGCATCAAACAAAACTGCGACTCAACACCATTACCAAACAAACGTGTGTGAATTGAGTGTGTATTATATAGCAGCCATGCACAGCCATGTATAGCCATATAGTAGGCTACATCATAAGAAAAACATTCCCTAGTTATTACACTAGCACCTTTTCTGACACCATTAAATCATTTATTCCTTGGAGTGTAGCAGTACCATGGGGATTATACTCAGAGACTGTTTTCAGTTTTAGTCCTTGGTCTATAATCCCTGATAATCTGTTTTCACAGAATAGCATTGTTTGACAACCGTATTAACATGCACTGGTTGTAATGATCTCCTCACGGCCATGTATGCTACATCAAAAAGGCTATTTCATTTATTTTTCCAGAAATTATAATATTTTAATCCTAGTGTCAAGGTTTTGTCCAATTTTATTCTTTTTATATTTACAAAAAAACAGCAGTCTAAACTAAGAGTACCTTGTGTGCTTAGTCAAATACATTACATTACAATTGCACTGTTCTGTTTTTTTCACTCCTTTGGGGCCACAAATAGATGAGAATACTTCACCCTTGCCCAGTTTGTAATCATATTACAAAACACAGAAGGCAAACATTTACTTTATCCTGCAATGTTTGACTCTGCATACCCACGTTTAATAAGAAGCACCACATTTCAGTGCTAAGCCCTGACCTTGTTCACCAGCCACAAAGTCATAGATTATGCTTTGTAATTATGTTATCCGCCATTACAGCAAGCACGTTACTTCATAACCTACAAGGATTTTTTATAAGCAATATAATCTGATAAAGAGTGTTTATTATTGCCATTGTTATATGTATAAAGTCATGTGTATAACATCTCATCATGAGTTTTATCTCAAATCTCTGGTTATGCAGATGTACAAAGGATTCAACAAAATGCAACACGTCCAGCATATCTACACAGATGCTTCTGAGAGTTTGTGCGGAGTCAAGTTTGACATCAACAAATACCAGTATCTGATCACAGGTGAGAAATATTTGTAGTTTATTTTTCAAGGTATATCCCATCCAAGAAGTATCAAAATCTAGGTTGATTTGAGTGTCTGTCAATCGAGTCAACTCTAGCTTGTTCTCATGGAACTGTTGACCTGGCTATCTCCCAGCAGCAGATCCAACCACAACTTCTGCCGCTGTGTTGCTAAGGGCAGCCTGAGTTTGTTATTAAATTCAACTATTTTCTTAGAACATCCTGACTGCTATGCCACACATAGGTCCCCACACTTTATAACCTCTCTTTTGCCACTGTGAGAGGTAGCCACTTTTTTTATACATTTTGTATCCTCTTTGGGCCACAAACGGAGTAGAAAACTAATCAGGCTACTGTATTTAAGTTCACAGGAAGTTCTGTTGTTTCTCAGAGAAGTTTTTATGAGTATGCTATTTCAAACCAAGGGGCAGTTTACTTTAGGCCCTCTGGCCGCCATGGAGGCGCTTGGTGCACGTAACCGTCACCAAGTCTGTCCCTGTAAACAGAGCAAACATGGCCTACACAGCCAGTGAACAGAATGTCGCCGGGCAACAGGGGCTTTGTTTACCATGATGGGATTGGTGGGGGAGGGTGTGATGGTGACATCACAGTCATCCAGCGCTGCATGGTCTGGAGGTCTAAAATAAGGCTGGATGGTCTCAGAGCCCATAGGGTAAAGGTTCAGTTACAACCATTTAAATACACAACATGGGTCTGCAAGATCCATTTCAGGGGTTGGCTTTGATCGTGCCCCTGATTCATTTTGTAAAAGCATTGCTCAAATGTTTTGTGCTACGTAGTAAGCTCACAAATGGCACCGCAATAATATGAATAGAAGGGGGTCTTAGAGGGACATACTTGCAAACCTTCAGATCCCTGAGGGGGGTACATGCTAAAAAGGCTGTAATGTAAAATCTTTCCGTATTCCTGAGTGCTAACGGTTAGCGGTGCACCTGTTGAAGCGGTTGCAATCCTTACATCAGTGGTAAGCCGTGAATGGGTCGAACCCTAAAAATAGAGGGCTGATGACCTTTTAGAAATTTAGAAACAGGGTTGTTAGTTTAATATAAGCTTAGAGTCCAAGGCTGTCTCCCCATCATTTAAACAACTTGGATCCACTCTAGTGGTTTATTTACAGTATGCTATTTCCTATTCTATGCAATTATGAAATGTTTCCAAAATATAAAAAATATCTCTCTCACTATGGCTGTGTTGTTTACACTAGTCAAAGGAATAAACAAACATAATACACCATGTCATAATTCATGATTCCCACTAAACAATAGAGACCTGTAATAAAAGTGGACTTGTTCTCCAATTCCCTGCTCTGTTCCATTTGTGTCCATCAGGTCGCGTGTACGACGGCAAGGTCTACACAGGTCTGTGCAACTTCAACGAGCGGTGGGAGCGCCTCTCGCTGGCCCAGAAGAAAGGCATCAACCATCGCTACCAGCTGGGCTGCAACTGCAGGGTGAGTGGAAACCAGTGTGCCCCCGTGAAGGATAAAGAGGCCAAGCAGCGGAGCGGTGGAGGAGTCTACACAAGGGGCAGGGGCAAAGGCCGAGGCAGAGGGAAAGGCAGGGGCAGAGGCAGGGGCAAGCAGAATGTCCTGCTATAGTCTGGTTTGAGGTTCCCTCTTTGGTTCTCTTAACATTCGAAAAGGAAACTGTCCACTCCATTTCATAAGGCACTTTTTCATCTCCACTGTACATTATAGTATATTTTTATCAACAGTGATGGTGTATTAAACAATTCTAGTTTGAGGTTAAATACATTATAATTGGCAAAATAATGTAGTTTGCTATCTAACTTGGTACAATGTGTCTGTAAACATACAGTATATTATTGGTAATTAGAGTTTGTCTTTGTCTTGATGATTGTAGGGAACTGCTTTTGAATTCTGCACGGTGGATAAGTTCATGTATGGTTTTACCACTATTGTAACATATCATTGGTAGTCTCTGAACCAGGAATCCAAAGCGTCCCCTTTGCTATTACCACCTACTTTTTGATAATATACACCCATGAATGTAACATAGTGACACAACCACAGATCAGGAGAGAGAGGAGAGCTTTACAACGATCCATGGGAGTTATTAAATAACTTAACTGCTGTGGAATCACTTTCCCTGTCATTCCAAACCCTGCATTCAGAGGTTTATATGGTGCCCGTAATACATAAGTCTGTTGCTGTGAAACTCTCCTCCCTCATAAGATCCTACTGTAGTGCTGGAAACATCTGCTTCGACCATTGGTCCCTATCAACAACAAAAGTTATTTGCTAGACAGGAGGAACTTATCCCCAGGAAGGTCTCTGTAATTGTGATCAATCTTTCTGTGGATGTTGCTATAGGGAAAACCAGCGGAGCTGTAGATTATGTGTAAGAGTGTTTATAACACAACTTGTTGCCGACATCACACAATTTCAATAAGCTTACAGTTATTCATAAATTAGGATTTACAGCTACTGGGAAAATACACGTCAACATAGGACCAATAGTAATCAGTAAGTGTCAAAAAGATATCTGAGAGCAACATATCCAGTAACTCATTGTCCAATGGCAAAATTCCATAATCTACTGCACTAAAACAGCTTGCTGTGTCACCAAAATCATGTAGTCACTTGTTTTTTTCTCCCTCTTGATTTTCTCCTGTGTAAATGTGCACCGCTTTAACCTGTCCACTAAACCTGATTCTGCCTTGCCCTTTGTTCATTAGTACACTAGTTTGCAGACTCACTGTTGCCACAATCCTATGTGAATTGTATATTGTAGTCCCCAAAAAGTTATATTTAATTGATATGTATTATTAGGGTGAAAACATCTACAGTTTTAATCAAAAGTATACTCCCTTTTGATAATCTTAAAATTTTATTATTTACATTAATACACATTGAGTCTACACTGGTGTATGCATCATTCAATGTTTATCTACATTACGGCTACATTTCTAGTTTCGCTCCTCTTTCTGTAGATTAAGCCCTGCCACTACCTGCCCTGCTTTGTGACCTCAAAGAACGAGTGTCTGTGGACGGACATGCTGTCCCACTTCGGTTACCCTGGCTACCAGTCCCGGCACTATGCCTGTATCCAGCAGAAGGAGGGCTACTGCAGCTGGTACCGGGGGATGGCCTCCCGCGACAAAACCACCATCAACGCCACCGACCCCTAAGCGTGAAGCACATCCTTAACCCCACTGTCGCCTTCACCTTATCCTCTCACAACCCCGTCCCTGTCTCTCATCTCGTCTAGAGTGACTCTTAAAACTCACTGGTCCCAATGACCACTTCTTTTACCAAGAAAAAAGAGCAGAAAAAACAGTGCCTGCCTCATGGCACTAGTGATATTATAAATGATTAACATTTTAGTTTTTTGGTGTACAGACACATTTCCGTTTTCCCAACTTTTCCAACCATTCGCTTTTCCTCTGTTACTAATCACACCTAATCCTGACACCAAATTGTTCATGGGAATCCACTTGGTTGTATATACAACCATATATATATATAACACTATCAGATGGCATATTATTGAGACGACAAGCAATACAGGCGGATTGAAAATGATTGTTAAAGCGAGCCTCTGACTACAGTATTGACAAAGAGCTCATTCAGTACAGAACACCATGAATCATTCACACAGTTCAAAGTAACACAAAACTATTTATTAAGCAGCACCAGGACAGTGCCGAAACAAACTAAGATTCCTGGAGGCAATACCTCTCTTTTCACTAAAATGGAGGGTTTCTAAAAGCATTTAATTGCATTTTAATACATAGAAGCGTGTATCTATATTTCTGTTCAGAGTTTATTCTAAAACATGTCTATTTATGGAGGATGAAATCTCTGCTTCCCTGGCTGTTTGCTCTGTAGTTTATTTTGGGTCATACATTGCAACCGGATCAATTATGCATTAATAATTGGAATGAAAATGCATTGCACACAATTGAAATGCCAATTTCAGGACAAGCAGAGGGAAAACTTAATCTTTTGCAGAGAGTCATATTTTTTTATTTATCTTTCTGTAAAATATAAGCTACATACAGTGAACTCTATCCAGTCAACTGAAACGTCTATGATGCATTTATTTATCTATCTGTTCATTAAATTAGGCATTAATTTAAAATACCACAGTACAAAGTGTCTGCCCCGGACTGTAAATGATCAAAGCAAACATTGCTTTTACAAAGTACCACAACCCTATATGATATAAGTAATCCACCAATGTACGTTAGGCATAACGCCTGTTCTGTGTTTTACCTGCCTTCAACAAATTTCTATTGATGGTACTTGTTTTATTACAGTTACCCAACTGGTACATGCAGAGCACACTTTTCACTCCTTTAATTAAAGTATAAATAGTGGTTCTAGACGACAAAGTGTTTTTCTAAGTGTATATTCCATGTATTTTCTATTTAATAACTATTTCAGATGAACAGATGAAAATAACAATATTGTCACTAAGTTCTGTTTCTTTCATTTCCATTCGAGGAGCTTTTCCAGTGCCGTGTCTTACGTCCATTCCATTCGTAGACACAGACATGCCTCAGATGGAGAGATAGGTCCTTGGGAAGCCATACTTACCACAAGCATGAGCGTAAGCTACCCTTGCATTACATCAAAAAAGTACAAACTCCAAAACTGTATCTACACTGCTGGGCTTCAGTAATGACGAGAATTGCCCTTTTAATTAATTAATTTTTACATTACTTTCCTCCATTCAACCCTGAGAATTCTAAGACTGCTAAATCGGACATTATTCATCTTCTGGCTATGAGAGGGATAGAGTTCAGGGAAGAACCATATTCTATTTACTACCACTATGCCACTGTGGGCTTTCCTCCTCTCTAGTGTTGACACGTCCTCCATGTTTGACGTTGAGACAGCATCCAACGGCACAAGTGCAAAGCCCTTACTTGTCTAAGGCCACTTTGCCATGTGCACAGCATTAAATGTGTTCACTGCCTTGTCCTATGTTTTAAGACTCATTCAGCAGTCCTCTCCAAATCTCAACACTGCTCCCATCCACACTTCATCACATGTAATGCAAGGGTGTCTCTCCAGCTATGGCATCTCTGTCTCAGTATTTTTGTGGTTCCTTTGGTGTAAATATACTGTCTGCTTAACACAGGAACACTTAGTCAAGCTGATCCTGAGTGCATTAAAATGGAAGCTGGCAAAAGGCTGTGTAAAGTCTGTGTGTATACACTGATTCCTAAGGGGGGAGGGGGATTACTCTGTAGGAGTACAGAAATGTTTGACTTAATTTCTGTGTTTTATATTTTTATAATAAATATTTAATAAAAATGAGCAACATGAGTCTTGTGTAATTGTTTTTTTACTTATATATTTAAAGACAAAATACTCTGCAAAACACTTACCATCTGTGTGTGGTTTGGATAGAAGGTCTGTTCATTAAGAGGAAATTTCTCAGGGCCAAGAGAATGGTACAGCTTAATCATGTGGGAAAACTGCAGGAATACAAAAACGAAGGAAGGTAAAGGAAGAAAGAATAACATGTAGGAGCATTACAATCCATCACCATGACATCAACACAGCAAAAGTGCAAATCATTTGTACAAAAAAAAATATATATATTTAAGGCATCTTTAAAGCTAAAGTGCCTGCCTGGAATTATTTCAAATATATCAAATATATTATTCATTATTTTGAAGCTGGCTGCCTTGACCTCAGAGTATTTGTAAAAAAAAGGCTGGTATGAAATGTTTTGTCTAGCAAAACAGCTTGTTTTGTCCCGGTGCTCTGACTGTCTCTTCATATGTGGGTGTATACCAGCACATCTCATTGGCTTGATAACGATAATCCAATGTGAATACTAAGGTCTCCTGTGGAAGCCTGCTCAGGCTGGCTCCTCCACATGCAGGTGTCCTGACTCAATGTAATAGCCCTAAATAATCAGTTTGAGGCCCCTGCTAAATGGCTCCTCTAGAAATGGTAAGGTGGAGGAGAGGAAGGTGTTATGTCACTTACCACCCAGGGTTTGTTGCAAAAGTTGTAGATCGAGAGCAGAGAGTTGACGCTGGCCACGCCTCCAAACTGGAGGCCTATCACAAGGCTCCTGAAGTCCTCGCCTGGAGTCATGCTGTAGGCATGCTGACGAATCAGGACAAAGTCTGGCTTGAAGGACCTGGAGGGAAACAAAGAACATGAAATATTCAACATCAGATGTTGTCTTTAAAAAAACGTACGTACAAAGATCATCATGGCAGTGGATATTTATGTACTTAGTGCTGCCTTTTAAGACTGTCAACCATATATATATTGCAGAAGTGAGTGTGTTCTTAAAAGACAAAAACTATTTCAAAGAAAAGCTTTAGTAAATCTTTAGTAAATTTGTCTTTCTTCAAATGCACAATCATTTCTTTATCACAGCAGTTCTCCATTTAGCTACAGATGCATGAATGCTCTTTTAGAGCTTATCTGAAGTGCAACCCAGCAGCTGTAAGAACTTAGTCCAGACTGAGGTATCTGTCACCACATTAACACACTGAGCACTGTTTACCAAAAAAAACCTCCATTATTCACTGGGTTTAGGGTTAGAGGCAAGCACTTCTAGGAACACCTAATCACTCTGGATCATCTATCCAATTAACACAGACTAATCCCTCTCATTACAAAGTGTTCTAGGAACAGCGCCAAGCCACCCATCCGAGACCAGCGGTCTCCAATTACATCTGGACATAATTATGATAAAGAGGGGAAAATACATTCATTACAATGGTAGGTAAGTAAACATTTGTAATTTAACTTGGTTTTACTTATCCTAGCCCTGTCCTGGAAGACAACAATACATGTATTTGAAGGTTATATTTCTTAATATGATATATATTTAAACAGATGTCAAGTAATAAGACACACACACACACAAACAAAAGATACAGAAACAGATTGTAAGTCAAGAAGGTGGTCATTGCAATCAAAGTGTTGCTTATGTAAGACAGTGAACGCGCGACTCAGTGAAACATTGAAAGCTGCAATGGTCACGGCGACATGAAGACTACAGCTGCTCCTTTCTTAGGTTGTTGTGCTCACTGCTCCGCCACAATGGCCCTGAACCAAGGCCTGGTCTATTTCAGAAGCTGTTTATTGAGGCTCGACAGCAAACCACCCTCAACCACTCAAATGCACAATGTACTGCGCTGCCAGACAGCAATATCCCCTGACTCATGTAATACAGAACATTTTATAAATAAATTCTATAGTGAACTACAGCATTATGCTCCAAGCAGAATTATTTGCCCACTCAAGGCTCTGACTAATTCTGAGAGTTCTCAACAGTAATTGAGTGCAAATTTCTCTGAAAAACAATGTCTAATTATAGATGGATTGTACCTATTTAATTTTATCATTAACATAGAGAACCAGTTTGGATTTCACTCAGTGGGGCAGTTTTTGCCAGCCTTAGGATAATGGCAGCATTGCCCTATAGTAGGGAAGCTTTTGCACGATTAAGTCTATCATTAACTTTGTTTTTCTGTCTCTCCAATTGGCATCCTTTGGCGCGAGCGGCGCTCCCAGTGGGTTGTGGATCACCTCAAAACTGCACATTCAAGGTTTATGATCCCCATAGCTCTGGACCAATTGGGATCACTTCCCGGGCTGTATGCTAATGTGCTCTTTGAATGGCTCATCAGTGGTGCAATAAAGTATGTTTAATGGGAACGAAAAGGATGATGGGTAATAGACTGAAAGAAAAGAGCGAGGTGAGGTGAACATGGCTCTTTGCGGTCCTGAAGCTTCATTCATAACATCCAGAAAACAATGTAATACAGAGAGTGCTAATGTCCAAGATGTAGCCCTCTGGGGCACTCACTAAACATGGCTAACCTCTCATCCACATATAGGCTACTCAGGTATAATCAGTATCCTGATGGAGGCTTAACCATTCAATCTAATGCACATGCGACAAAGACGACTATTAATACAATTACAGTTATAATCAGCCTCTGATTTATAAGAGACCAACAATAATTCAAACAAAATCAGAAGCCATTTCATTTGTTATTTACTACATGAATATCTTCAACACTACTCAGCAAGGATGTCTGATGTCCTAATAGCTTAATTTAACTCAAATCAGTCAGTTAGTGAATTAACAGGGAAGACCTCACAATGCAAGTTGCAAAAGATGTTGTGAGCATTGTGATAATCAGTTGACTGCTTGGAAACAAAGGAGCTCTGTTTCTGCACTGCGGTAATAGGGAACAAACCCGACTCGGGGGTAGACTTCTGATTTCAATTTATTTCAAAGACTGAATGGGAAGGAATGAGGGATAACATCATGCTGCCATTTTTTGATCAACCGTTCATATTCAGGGAGGCGCAGTGGTGGAAGCGGTCACAGTTATTGTGGCAGGCCGGGTGCCACCAGAGAGACCCGACAGCTGGCTGCTGCTCAGGACCAAGGGCGGAGGCCTGATCAGGCCTTCAGGAGAAACCCACTGCACTGGCCCCTGTCCAAACACAGTGTCATGTGTGTGTGTACACACACACACACACACACACGCACAAACTGTTGAGAGAATAGCCAAGGCCAAAACCTACTTTTACCAACATAAAGCTACATCACTCCAGCTATATACACTATTAGTAGAACACATTTCAAAAAAAGAAAGGGACACCAAAATCTTACTGAGAGACTTAGAGACTTATTTAGAGACATAAATTGTGAAGTGTTCAGCGAAATGGCAAACTGGTTTGTGAGTGATAACAAGACAGGTCCCCTGGGGTATTCAAATAAGAGGGGAAAAATGGTTATGGCGCTGGTGGAGTGACACAGCGCTAAATTACTCTCTGACACACAAGACTATGACTGTCGTTATGAGTTGGAGCAAATTAAAGAGACCATTTGTATGCATACATACAGGGCGGCCGGATGGCCCACGGCCAAGTTCTATGATTTCATTACAGCCAGTGCTCAAAAGGAAACCACCCTGGCTTTGCTTAAGTCAATGTCTGTATTCAGCCTGTCTGGCTTTATTTATCTGGTAATAAGACAAAGCTCTCTGAGGTCTTGGGTAGGTTGGTAAAGCAACGAGGGACCTAACTGAAGGAAAAAGGCGATTAAAAATAAGTTTCGCAATTGCGGGACGGGGAGTGGATTTTGTGCGTGTTCATTAATTCACCATGTGTTTTGGGGTGAGCAGCCGTCTCTGTGCGGTCTAGGACTGCCGGTAATCACCTGAGGTTACTGAAGGAGTGCCTTGTCTTGTTATGTGTGTGCCCTAGGATTTGGAGGCCCTGTCTGGCTGGGTTATAAAAAAAATTGTCAGACAAGGATCTGCTTATGTAATCTCCCTGTTTCATTTGTGAGCCTGCAGGTCTGGGGGCCGGGAAGAATGTGGAGGTGAGGACTGGGGTGCTGAGCTGAGCAGCCGCCAGCCATGACAGGCCAAGGAGCTCCCAATAACACGGTGACTGACAGCCCTGTCTGCTTGGGCTGTTACCTGATCAGCTCTGTGGACAAATTCTGTCTTAGCCCATGAGATCTGTAATTAGTCTCGAGTCTATATTGTTTAACAATTGATCGACAGGAAAGTCTAAAATAAAAATATCAACTGATGAATTCCTTGCGATATGAATAACAGTCTTTACAGTTTGTTAAGGACATTGACAAGGAGAAAACTAAATTCACACCATGTAGACAAGATTTAGGTTGGTTAGTGGCCTGAATGTTTGAGTGTCCAATCCCTAATCAGATGGGCAATGGTACAATGGAAGAAAGAATAGCGAACAGTAGGTTGCACAGAGTGTAGCAAACCCAGATATGTTTTATATGTTCTTCATCATGAATCATTTATGTTTAATAAGAAGAATTCAAAGGCATTAATACACTATTGGTATAGTTATTCACAGCAGATCGAGCATACAGCCATGACTTGGCACCCCCTGGGCAGAGGGATGCTTTTCTCATTAGCTATAATTACCCAGCCTGATGTATTTTCATTTTATTAATTACAAGAAAAGGGCTCCGGGGAAGAAGATGAAAGGGGGGAAACTTTTGGACTCTGCATGGGCCTTGCTGTGGCTAATTCTGCTCCATTGCTGTGACCAGGGACTACATTTGAATTGCACACAAGTAAAACAAGGGAAACCAGCTTACACATTAGGCTATAAATTGGCAAAATAAAAAAACAGACCATAGAGTATTTACAAAGCCTACCCTTATGAAAAGTATATAAAGCATATATTTATATTTTTAGATTGGATAATGCTAATATAACTGTAGGCCTATTTAATTAGCTGTAATGCCTGAAGTACAAAACAGAAGTACAGAGACGAATACTTCTGAGAAGACTCGCATGCATAAAGCTGTTTAAACTAGGGAGGGGCGACAAACCAAGTGCCTTGCTATCTCGATTTATGGAAACGTTTTTTTGTCCTCATCAACAACGGTTCATGGTGTAGAAACTAATTTAGCATTGAAAACACAATACAACACTCATGTAAGAGTATAGTAAGTTGTTATAGTGTTGTTTATGGACATAGAAAAACAAGAAAAACAACATACTATTAATATGCTATTAATGTCACCATCACTTTGCAATTGTACACATACGGTTTACCTTCCTAATGATTATTCATCTAGTAATCATAAGGGAATAATGAATTCTAAGAACCTCGTTAATGGTGTGGCATTTTGGCCAAGTCTAAAGTAAGCTGTGCTAAATTAGCAGTCCGGTCAGCCCTCCACTGTGCTATTTCTTGATCCACCTCGGACTGCACATGTTCAGGCCGTTTCCTGTATTTCTCCTCCTGAATAGCCTTTACCTTACTGATAAGGTGATTGTTTCATAAGTTTGTGTTCAAATACAAATCCTACCACAGAAAAAAAGGTTTTGCCCCTATGCAAACATTAAACTAAACTGACATTCTCCGGATAGCTGTGGAAGCGGGAGCTGATTGACGTACGCTTGCACTGCATGGGTCATATTAGCTGAATGTAATCTACCAATCATTGAGAAGAAGCCTAACATGGAGGAGGAAGTACTGTGACAATGCAAAGGTTATGAACAGGAACTTCAGCTGTTAATGGAAGGTCTAATATAGGATATGGAGGGTAATCAAGCATAATTCCCTACTCTGCAAAACTGACATCGTGAATTTTTGAGTAGTACTTCAGAGAGCTGCACCAGGTCAAAAGGTTAGGGTCTTGCAGTTCTTCATGGAAATTGTTTGATATAAAATATTTTATTTTGGGAGACATGCGCAAGCGTGACGATAAATGTGGTCCTTTTGAATTTTCCCACTGGCATCTCTTTTATAACGACTACCTTTGTGCGTAAAAGCAATGTTACATATAAGCAGCTGTCCTCAATGCCACTGATAGAGACTAAAAGGAAGGAAGACGTCTTTATTTAAACCCAGTGAAGCAGAATATTGTGTGGCTGCATGCGTCAGAGTACAGCTCTCTTTGACCCAGTAATAACTTACCTGACCACTTTGGTTCCACCCTTGGTGACCTGCATGTCTATCATACATCCCGTGTTAACATAGGAAGCCAGGTTGATCTCGCTGAACTCTGCCTGCAAAGACAAGAAGAAATCCAACAGTTAGTAATGGACGTTCTGTTTTACTCAATAAAATACAATGGCTAAGCTTTTGTGTTGAAGGCATAGGACAAAGTTAGACATATTTGAATATATGAATTGCAGCAGGCCATTAAGAGTGCAATTCTTAATTTTGACTGCTCTTTTAAGGTAGTAAGAAAAAGGCGACATTTAGCTGCAGTCATAGTTTCTTTTAACTAAAGTAACACTGAAACAGTGGCTATAACCACTTTATAGGAGTCACAGTAAACATAGCCTTATAAATTAGTAAAAAAAACGAATGAATGCTTTGTTTTACAAGTATTGGGCCCGACTACCAATGAAAACGTGAGATTCTTGAAATCAGACATCCAATTGACTTCCCTTTAAGTGCCTGCAGTCTGCCTTTTTGCATGGTAGAAGAAGAAAGAGAGAAAGATAAATTGAGTTATCCCCAGTCTGTGTCCTCCCAGCCAGCGAGAGCCTTGTGACAGCCTGTTGCCTGGCCTCCCTAATGACTTAATCAAACATCCACGGATACTCGGAGGGAGGGCTGTCTGGGAAAGGATTTTTTTTAAGGGTATCAACTTTGAGGGTAGGATTAGAATGCCTCTTTAGAAAAAAATATTGATTTTGATGTCTTTTAGCCCTGACTAGTGCAGGGCAAAATGGTTATGTTGTTCTAATAGCACCCCTTATATTACCGAGTGTGTGCCAGGGTATGGTGAACCATAAATCCACATGTTATTCTTACTGTTGCTGTCAAACTTTACCATCTGCAGTGAACCCATTGAGACTAATATACAAACACATGTTGTGTGGAATACCTGCTCAAGTCAAAACGCACAAAATACATAATAATAATGATAATGACAAAGATACGCAGGCAAACTGTCTGTCAATGACGCTGTCACGCAACAGACAAAACACTTTGCCCCAGTGGTATTAAGCAAATGTGTAAATCATGTTGGACTTTGCCTCCTGTTTAAGCTCCAATGAACTCAATAGTGATTGGCATTTGTGTTGACTTAGCTTGAATTTGATGTCGTGCCTTAATATAAGGCTGAAGCCGTTATTACTTCTTTACTAAAATGCTGCTAAAAATGCTTTAAAACACATTACACACATACGTGCTCTGTGGGAATAAGTGAGGCCAGAATGAGAGGTCACAAGGGATGGTTCAGCCAGTGGATTCAACTACCAGTCTTACGTCCTGATGATCTACACTACTTGTCAGTCACCAGGCCCCAGTGGTCTTTCATTTCCATATGCTTCAGACCCTGTAGAGAGAGGCTAGCCCGCGAGATTTTAAACTCGGACATGAAACAGATTCAATCATTCACTAACCCTAAACTTTCGTACTGTAACTGTAGCAGCATAAAAGTTTGATTGAAGAAAAGTAATGACAAAGAAAAGCTCCATATTTTAGCCACCTGGTTGACCTCAGCATCTTAAACAATGCATTCCTCTGCCAATGTTGTACAGTACATGTGTACAGGATCTCTGCAAGTGCCGCTTTGAGTTTCTATGTCAATACGGAGTTTCTATGTCAATACGTTTATGGGGTTTGTGATCTTTCTGCTGAAATTAAATGTTGACGGCTTGCCATGCTCATAGGTGATCACTGGCCAAATATTTTGTAGGCATGGTTTAACTACCTGGCATTCTATGTCAGTCATAGTTTGAAAATATATTTTCAGCAGTATAATACAGAACAGACATATACTTGTTTCCAGTAGGTTGCAAGTATTTGTTCCTCAATTCAGTAAAGTCAACACTATTCTCTGTATGGGGGAGTATGACATATCCTAAAATATTGGGCCAACCTAACCAACAACAAAAAAACACCTTTTAATGTATTGTGTTGCACTCAATAAAGAGAGAAAGGGGCGAAATTAATGTTATAATCTCTTTAAGGGACAACGATGCGCCACTCACGCTCAACGTGCATTGAGGACATGCACTTGGCTTCCTTCCTTTCCTGAGCTCCACAATAATGAAACATCTGTGTGCTCAGCAGTGCTTGCCTGGCTAAGAAATGCAAAATAAACACAAACAAACACAAACACAAACACAAACACACACACACACACACACACACACACAGACAGACAGACAGACAGATACACACACACACACACACACACACACAAACAACGGACGCTTATTTACAAACACTGTCATAGTATATAGATCTTGAACCCATCCCCATAGCGAATCCCAATTTGTCTGCAGGGGCTCACACTGACATTTGCTGTGACCAGATAAAACCAGAGTGTGGGCAAAGTTCTGGCAAGGATAAATCCCTTCATATCCACTGTGATTGGCGGTTTTTGGCAAAAGAGACAACCAACAGCCTCTGTCATTGGGTAGTAATGGATGAGTCGTTACTGTGGGGCAATGGCCCAGGAGGCTGAAGCCTTTTCAGGCTGTCATGGTTACCATCGGGCTAAGCCATTGAGACTTGTCTTGGAGCAGCTCTTGGGAAAGCAAAACAGGAAGTGATACAAGGGACAAGTGCCTCCAGAGTTGATTCTTCTCTCCTGTTGACCTGTATTGATGTCGAAGAAAAACAGAAATCTTCCATGCCGGCCCCATAAGTAGATTTCCAAACAGAGAAAGAAGTATTTTAACCACATTTTATATATATAATATAATGATAATTCATATCACATACAGGGCTCCAGTATAACTTTACCGCATCTATTCTAAGAAGCTCAAGCTATGTGCAAAGTGTTCAAGCATACATTTTCGGCTCTGAGTGGCACCATGTGTATAATCAGCAGGCATGCCGCATTTAGCCCTTTACTGCTGTGCACACACTGCACTGGCTGCCAGGCCCCAGAGCGAGTGGTAAACACGACCACGGCCTCCAAATATGGTCCCCTGCCCCCCTCTCAGTACCAATTCCCATACCCACCCCCTTGGCTTCCCTTTCTTTTCCCCTTGTAATGCTTGCCATCAGCATTTACAAAACGCATCTGGAATATTTGGGGAAATTTTTTTGAATTCTACTAATGGGTGTCAATGCAGTTCAGGTGATCAAGGTGCCTTTTTGCCAAAATCACTTCATGACTTCCAAAGTAAAACTTTATTTGTATGGATTACGACACCAGAAAAACCTTGTAAAGAAAATAATTATTAATTATATATTTATATTTATATTATATTTATATATATATAAAATAATTTTTTTTAAAGAAAATGCAGTTTTCCTATGTAATATTTTCAATCCTAAATGGCAAGTAAATGTTTTTGTAGTTTTGTGTGTGAGAGTCAGCTGACCCAGGGTACAGATATGACAGTTGAATTCAGATAAACTACACTTTTACGTGACACTGAGCTCACAAAAACAAGAGCGTGCTGTATTTAGCCTTAAATGCTGTTCCCTCCAAGCCCCACAACCGTCTTATTTTAACCATTATAAAATAAACACTCCCTGTACCCTTGATCGGTATTAAAGCAAGCCAATTTGAGTGCAAGACTAAACTGGGAAGCACTGTTGATAAACCAAGCTTCAAGGCAGCAGAAGGCTCTTATTGTGTGGCTTCCTTGTTGCCAAAAATAACTAAGACAGAAAGTTCTGTTTACTTAAACGTAGGAACCTCATCTCTTTAGTTGCAACATCCAACATTGATTTGTGGTTAAGAAATAAAAGCTTGATCTTGAGTATATATGTTTTATTGTAATAAGATTTGTATTTTATACATGCTTATTGGCCCACTGTACCATCCCTTTTGATATTCAATAACACCTCATGCTGATACAGTAGAGAAGTGCCATACGCTTTGTATCAAACTGCCAAGTAATAATTTTTTGTTTTGGTAACAGTTTCAATTGGATTTAGATTAGAGATATAGAGAGACTAAAACATTCTGAAGCTCTTGTGCCCCCTAACTGAATAATACAAAGGGCCTTCGGGTCAACTGAGTGTGCCGGGTGGACCAGCAACAAACAGCTAATTTGTCCTGACTGAGATCAACATAGGTGGCCTGGCCTACGTCTTTTTTATACCGGGACATGGTCCAAACAGGGCACTGAAAAAACAGGGTCCATTTGTCGGGGCTGTGTTATCTGTAAGCGGCCGTTACTGCAGAGAGAACGGGAACGTGGACTGAGGAAAGGCATACAGTCCTGACTGAGCTCATAGTCCTGCTGTGCAGATGTTTCCCCCAAAGACCCTCCAAACACATGGTCGAAATGGAAATAAGTAAGTTGGGCTTTTCACAACCCAAGGACCGCCTGGAGCGCTAAACACCTAATTTTTTGAATTGGATAAATTGTTATGTTTTGGGTTTTCCAATGTGCAAGTACACAGAAAAACAGCCCACATGGTATTTGGTTATAGAACACAGGCACGCATACCCAGTCATCTGTATCAGTAGCATCTGAATTGTGTTTCGTTGTTACTTCAACGCCATGACGCAGGCAAAGAGTTTTTCAAAGGGTAAGACATCCATCTAGAAGTATAATTGTTGCAGGGTGCTCTCATGCATTAGGTCAGGAGATGAGGCCCTCAAGCATTGCACAGTGTAAAATACAAAATGCACCCACTCAAGAGACTTCAAAAGGAAGCAAACAGCATCGAGAGGGTGATAGATAAAGTCAGTAAGCCCCTTGGATGTTCAGAGTAGCACTCTGACTTCACCCAGTCAATCTTTCTGGCCCAAGTGTAAAGAGGGGACTACATGAGGCAAGATAACACAGATACAGGGGCAAAGGGCCTCTGTCTTCAGGCACTTGGAGGGAGATAAGACTGCCCAGAGGGAATCTCAATGAGGAGAACAGCTGTGGAGAAAGCTGGCAGCTAAAGTCTGGGAAAGGTCATTCTGCCAAATGAGAAACCTGGGTGCAGGTTCATTTGGACAAGCTAGGCATGTGTGAAGCTACCTGTGTAAGACAGCATCTGGTTTGATTCAGTGAATGGAACCGTCAACAGAATATCAATTAAATGAATATCACCATATTTCAAGTATCTTTATTCTTGTATGTCATTGCTCAGATAAGTCAACGCCTTTAATTAATCGACCGTTTAACCATAACAACTAGGCTAAACTATATGTCTTATACATTATATACTGAATAATGTAATACACGGAATACAGAGGCACATGCTCAAGGTGACACTGACAGACCGTGTCTCTGTGTGCTATATGTGCAAGGTAACGGAGCGCCTTTCCAGTAGGCATAAAAAGGCCATGAGGGTTTTATATAAGTTGAGGTGTCAGCCAAGTGTAAACTTCAAAGCAGCCCCTGACCTTGTGAAGGAGTGATTCATGACAATGAGCTCAGAACTCTGGGGTGGGGCGGTCTGAGGCTGCAGAGTCAGAAGGGAAAGAGATTCCAGCCCTTTTTAGAGACACTAGAGCTAATGGTCCCCCTTTTCCCCCTCAATCTGAATCCCAACCCAAAATGACATCAGTACACCATGCCAACTACAGCAGCATAACATGTGCTATGGAAGGTCTGCTGACTAGCGTTTCAAGTGGGTACCATATATGGCAGCAGGGAAGCCAGAAAGAATTGGGTTTTGTCATGTGGGCACTGGTTCAGAAAAGGGTGAGGGAAATGAGAGCACAATCAGCAACTACTGAGAGAAGGCAAGCGAGGCAGCAAGAGTGAGTGGGGAGAAAAACACAGAGCGAACAAGAGAAAGAGCAGGACCCTCGGTTTTTATTGTGTTTTTCTGAAAGGGTTCATCTCAGCGCGTCACTCTCCCTTTTCACACATGGATTGGGTTTCCATCCCAGCAAACTCTCAGCGAAGTGCACAACCACCCTAACAAGCATCTGACCCAGCGGTGGGTGGGGTTAGCCACTAAAGGTAATTAGCAAACGACTTCTGACTCCACAAAGAGCAGACATGGGTTTGTAGAAAACCTTTGAGGGTATCGCACTGAAAGAGTTGGATGGTGCCGCCCTTGGAGTTAGTAGCTAGCTAGCTGGGCTTAATAGGCTCAGAGGTGTGACCCCCATTTCACCTCCCTTTCTATTGATTTAGGGAGCCTAATTAGCAAAGTGATGTGACCACAACAGTTGGGCTCTGAGCAAACAGACAGACTATAAAATAACTGGTCCGGCGTTTGCGGTTGGTTTTTCCTTCTCCCATAAATCCCACGCGTTCATTTCAAAGACTAGCCACGTCTAGCCAATGGCTTGCAGATGTACAATGAGCAGTGTTTTGAGGGAAATTAGATGCTATCTCTCTCCTGAAAAATATTTAATGTCTAGACTTTATGTATTTGCATATATATTGGCAAAGACTAGCAACTTATAAATATATACGTATTACGCCTTAGCGCCATATTTGTCCTGCTGGATCAAGAATGGGTTCCTGCAGACAGGAAAGTTGATGTGGAAAAAGGCTCCTCAAAGGCCTGCTAGACTTAAGAGGCCATTCGATTAAACTACTGTACTTTCTCTACTTCTAGCCTTTGACCCCAGATCACTCTTCTTACTGCAAGCAGTCTAAGACTTATAACAATAGAGATAAGTGGGGCATAAAAGACCCTACCATGTATCAAAGTAGTGTTGCCCAACTGTTAAACCCCTGTCTCATCTGTACCTAATGGTGCTTGAAGGTCAATCACGGAACACAGTGGCAGAGATATAAGGAGCAAAGCAGATTGCCTCCTCTCTATCTCTCTCAGAAACAGGTCATGTGTAATGCTGGTGCCAGCTGTGAACGCTCCCTACCTGCTCCACTCGAATCTCATACTCCCCGTTCAGCTTCTTCCCTCGGAAATACTTCGCCCTGGAGGGTGGAAAATGAGATTAACAGGGAGATGAGATGAAATACAATACAAGCAATCAAATATACGTCAAATTCCACTTTTGTCTTTCATGTAAATAGCCAATGCTGCTCATGTGTTTGCAAACCTATCAAGCACAATTCAGAGTGTAGTCATAGCAGTATGCATTCAAAATAACTGTAAATATCTTGTCTATTGTTCCATAAGCACAGCATCCTATCCCTGAGTAGTGAATCAACAGTCACTGCTCTATGTGCGGGTGGTCCTGTTCAGACATTATCTAATACCCCTCTCTTTAAAATATTAGGTAGGCCTACCCATGCACAACAAAATAAAGACATCGAAAGACAGTAACATAATTCTGTTAATATGATATTTTTCCAATTACTGTAATAAGGATAGCTAAACTTTACAATCAGGTATACATAGCTCTTCAAAATGTATTATATAAGTATTTATTACATCTCTAAACTAACCATGGTGGCACTGTTCTCACGTTAAATGTGATCTCTAACATCCAAAGCTACTATTTTGTAGTATGTATACCTATATGAAAAGGACCCCTGTTTCAGAAGTTTATTTGAGGGCCTACTTCCTGAGACCACTCAGGCAGACATGGCATCTCATGAAACACCATATGAAGACAGGAAAAGTCCACTTTTTCCCATATTTAGACTTAGGATGAACAAACAGGTGCTCACTGCCTAAACGTACAGAATTACAATGTAACTGTTGCTGTTACTCTGTTCCTGTTTGGGTAAGTGAGGGGGCATCTATTTTAAAATGGACACTTCAGATATACAGTCTCTCCTGCACACTTTTGGGGGTCGACCATTTCTAGGTTTATTGCCCGAGCCTCTGTCTTTGCTGACGTTTTGTGGGCTAAGGGGCTGAACTCTAACCCTTAGCAGGCATGGAATGGCCATCAATCTGCCAGAGGCTGCATGCTGGAGCTGAGTGCTGATGCTGTTGTCCTCATTCTACATGCTGGTGGCCTGTGGTCACTAAAAGAAGCTGTTCAGGGAATTCGAAAGGCTGCCTCTCGACCCACTCACACTGCAACACTATAATTTCTGTGATAAGGCTGTAGTGCCTAGTTCTTCGTGTTCTCTCTCGCTCTCTTTTTCTTGCTACTCTGTGTCTCTGCTGTGTCTCTCTTTATCTGGTCTTATGATACATTACATCTGTACATATAACTGTTTTAAGACTATTCTGCAATTTTTTTACCCAAGTAAATGTTGTCAACTTCTCAGACATGATCTGAAACAATAAATATCAATATTATATTGATATGCTTATCATTGAGATAAGGTTAGCCTGTATATACCTACACTTGTGCTGTGTGTAGAAAATGTATATGGCATATATGGTATATCATCCACGGTTGTATAAGTACAGAAGGTTACATTAATTGTAAGGATCTAGGGCATCCTCCGCCAGCGGTCATATAAATCACTTTGACCAAGGAAATTACTAGTATAGTGCAATTTCAAAGCACTTGGGTAACACTTTATAATAACTTTAATTAATAAGCAGTTATTAGATCATCAGTAAACTAGAAATTATCTATAAATCATTTCTAAAAGATTAATAACTGATATTTTTCTATTCTTGTTACTCTGCATTGATTATTTGTCTAATCAGATGATAATGATCAGCTTCCAATTCATAATTTACTAATGCCTAAATACAGTAACTCAACTTTTATAAATTATTTATAAATTATCACAGATTTACTAATAACGAGATAATAGTTTATTGATGGTCTAATAACTGCTTATTACTGAAGGTTATTATAAAGTGTTACCAACACTTGATTGGCTATTTTGCTGTTTCATACTCTAGAAAGATTATAGCTTTAAGATGGACAACAGATATGTAATTTTGTCTATGTGCTGTAGGAATTTAAGATAGTGTCTAAAGGTTTCGCAATGACTTTGAAAACTACATTTGGTCATACATCAGATAGAGCGTACAGTGTACATTATATAACTTTCAACATGCCTGAGAAGTAAAACATTTTGGACGTTTCCTTACTCAGTAAATTCATGTTCATTAAACGATCTTTTACAGAATGTCATCAGCACAAATGACAGAGCGAAGTTAGTGTCCTCTGGGGTTTTTGAGGTAAACCCCCGCTCACATGAGTACAAATGTAAACACACAGATCCATGGAAAGGATTTGTCTGTCCTTCTACCAAGTATGCGCACACCCACTGGATAAACAGAGCGGACTTACTTTTCCCTGAGAATGTTTTTCTCTATTGTGCTACAGGAATATAAGGTCAATAGGTTAGGTAAAAAATTAAATAAAACATCCTTCTTTTAGAGTAGAAATATGGGCTTTGGCTAGAGGAGTCTCAACACCAAAAACAGCCCAATGATAGTATCAGATGAACGTTGTCTCTGTGAATACTATTTACTAAAAACCCGACAATTGTAAATGCAATGGACTTATCTGGTAACATGATACATGACCCTACCCAAAAGGGGCATGGCATAATACAAGCAACGTGAAGACTGATGAAGCGATGAAAGGAATTGGAGACAGAGAGGGAGAGCAAACGAGAGAAAGACAAAAGAGAGATAGAGGCAAAGAGAAAGCAAATAAGATCTGGTGTTGGTGGTGAGGTCCTTGGAGCTGTTATGCAATCAGAGGGAGCGTGGGGTGGTGGGGTCTGTTTCCCCAGAGACAAACAGCCTCTCCTGTGGAATGCCCAAGAGGAAATGTGGCCCTGGGGCACTGGGCAGTTATGGATGGACACCCTCGTACCTCAATCTGAAGTCATACAAAGGAAGGCCTCCCTTTTACCCCCAACCAGCTCAGCCACTAATTTTATTACCTGCAGCGTATCGACAAAGAGTGTCAAAGCAACGCAAACGCTGCCAAGTTGATGACCAATGTTTTTGTAGAGCAGTGTAAGTGCAAGCAGCACAAAAACTACCCGATCCACATCCATTTTTGTTTCGTATATACAGTATTATCCAATATATTTTAATGTATTTTTTTCAAATATTTTGTAGAACATGTTGGCATTTTCAAATGTTGCAGCAGCTTTTGTTAACTGCAGATGGATGGCTGTTATCACACAGACTTTGGTGTGCTGATTTATCCCCTAGCTTGTTTTAATTCCAAGAACATGGCAACCTTTTCCAGCTATTGGTTGTGTTGTCTATAAAAGTTTTCCCTCCAGATAAAATTGTTATTCTTGGCAGCATCATTTATAATGAAAACACCAGGAGATAAAATCAATGTTGATTTATGGACATGCTGTAAAAAGACAAAGAATAAGTACAACTATTGGAAAGCTCTGGGCACAGACATTGTTCCCATTTATGTGCTGCTGGCCATATATCCAAACGTATTGCCCCTAAAAATAGTGGGGTAGTATTAAGCAAATACAGTAATAGCAAACCAAGAACATGCCTGCTAATATATTTTCAATTAGAGAAAGGTCACAGGACCTTGAAAGAAACAATGGAAAAACATCAACACATTTTCCTAGACAACATCAATGGTAACCAACCCAACAGTAAGCATGTGATCTAAACTCTAATTAAATTAGCCGGTGTGTTGACAAAATTACCCAGCTGTTGGACTTTGCTACGCATTTAATTTACTCATAAGTAAAACCTAAAAAAACATGAGTGAACCAGTGTCGGTTGATCCACATTCACATTTTGCTTTTTACAACCATTGGGGAGAAAAAACATGTTACACCAGGAATAAAACACGTTGCCAAAGCAGCAGCAAAATATATGGTATTTAAAGTATTTTACGAGTTGTACCTCTCGCAGGGGGTTCCTGCCTCATTAACTGTTGAGCTGCTGTTTTCCACTCTACCTGCCCGTTTGATGTGGGCCACTTCCTCCTTAAGTATCCCTCTCCTCAATAACATCACTGGATACGCATATCGAGAAAAGAAACGGATGGTGGAGAAAGGTACTGTCTGCTCTTTAACATGTACGGTATTTGTGAAAGACTATTGCAACACATTGTGACATTGGGTTTTAATGTTGAAGACTCATATGCATATGCTATTCAAACTATGACACAAAAACACACAGGACATGCGCTGTGTTTCTTATAATTAATCTTAGGTATGGGGCACTATAGTATAGGGGCTTATGAGTTTTCACAGGTAGAAATGCTATTGCTGGCATATTTGGTGCCCCCTGCTGATCATAATATTCTGTGTAGAAACAGGAAAATGGGATCACAAACAGGTTCTTACTGTCTCATATGACTACACTGCCTCTCTGTGGCTAAGACAAAAAAACACAGTCTTATCATCAACGCACGAGGACACAACCAACTGATGCATGGTGAAGCTTTCACCAACACCAAAAGGGTGTGTGCTAAATAATCTCACTGAATTGGACTTCTTACTAACAGAAAAAAAGCTTAAACTGTAAACGAGGCTTACAATGTAGAAGAGCTTGAAAGTGAGAATTATGGTTATGCTTCAATTGTCAATGGAATGCTCTATTCATGTTTACAAAGTAAAAATATATATATACAATATATTTATATATTGTAAAATATAATAGTTACAGGACAATGTATTAATGTGAACCTTGTTTTTCCTATGTTTCCTAAATGTACTTACTGCCCCCCCCCACCACCACTCACAATCTTTGTTCTAGAAGAATAGCATTGCCATGTGTACACTGTTTTTCCCATGAGCACAGATCATATTGTGATGGCTGAAGAGAGTGTAGCAATTAGAGAGAAGACTTCTGGCTGATTAAGTACAGAAACATGAGAGATTAAGAGAAATTAGACATTAAAGGAGTTTTGCCAACTTCAAAGTTTAACATTTTCCCGAAGCTGCTTGCATAAACCTTTGATTGGCCTGTCATCAAGACAGTTGGATCATGCAAATCCTACCAAGAGCACTAATAACAGCACACAGGCTCTAAGATATATTAAATTCCAAGTTTTGTCATTGTAAATTATGCTTAGTTGTGATGATGTATAGTTCTTAGTTTTGGTGTTTGTAAGAGTTGATATCAAGACATAACCCTAAGTTGGTAGGTGAGGACGTCAGAAACTCATTGCACCTTTAATATCATTGTGTCTCTATTAGACAGATAATAGAACAAAACCAAGATCCTGACAGTTGTTTTACTCACCAGTCAGTGTGCTGGTCATCGATGACCAGGAGGATTTTGGGCTTGCGTATGACCGGTTTGGAGGGCTGTGCAGACGCTGCTGAGGCTGCTTCAGCTGCAGCTGACTTGGCCTGGGCAGCAGCAGCCACATTCTGGGCCATCTGGGCGCTTTTCACCACACTGGAGAAGGAACTGAGGAAACTACCGGAGGCTGGGGCTGGTGCAGAGGCTGGAGCTAGAGCTGGGGTCTGTCCTGCCTGGGCCGGCTGGCTAGGAGGCTGTCTCCTCTCTGTGGCCGGAGAGGCAGGGTTGGAGGTGGATGAACCTGGAGGGGTGGGTCGCTGCAGGTCCATCATGTAACCGTTGGGGAGGTTGGCTACGAAGCTACTGTCCGACAGGCGCCTGCGAAGGTAGTTCATGGTGATGGGCTGGTAGGGTGGACAGGCCTGAGGGGGGTACGAATGGGCAGTCTAGAAAAAAACTAAGAACCTAGAGCAAAGAGACATGGGACAAGAGAGTGTAAATAAGACTACTGTGCAAAATATTGAAAGTATACTGAGATATACTGTACAGCTAACACCAATGCTCCCAAATTTAATTGTGCCAATAGGGAATCTTTAGGAAAGTAGGTTAACAATGACACAGATGTTTATTGATGGCACAGTACAAAAGCATACAGACAGACTGTTACTCCCTCACTTCCACTCCCATTCAGTGTTAGAGGGAGAACAGTGTTGCGTAACACTTTGGGACCATGGTGGAGCACACAGAGCAGCAGACACATACACATTTGTTATGATCCACCGGCACAGCTGCCGTTAGCACACTGGGGAGAGAGGTTGAATGAGATTAAGCTATGGTTAAAACATTTTTTATTGAGATATTTATTGGGCTATAACATGTTTTGGGTGGGGTGAGGTGGGGTGGGGGTTATTATGGAAGTGGGGCCAAGACAAGATAATGCGGACATATAAGGTTATATATTGCATGTGCTGGGAGGCACGTGGATAATATCAAACCTAATGAGTGTAGTCTTATTATAATTGGAGGTGGCAGGGTGCTCCAGGAAAATGTCACAGAGAGAGGTAATGTTGGAAGGAGGTGTTGAAGGAGTCTAATTAGAGCAATACCAAAGTTATAACACCCTGGATATGCTTCACGAACAGAAGGGAGCCAGCTGGGAGGGCCAGATAAGGCACTTTATGGCTTGTGGGTTTGGCTGGGGTTAAACTCTAATTGAATCAGGATTGGATAGTGCAGTGAATGAAATTATTGTGTTATGCTGCAGAGTGGGAATTGGACACAATGAACACAGTATGGAGACCAAAATGTATCAATGAGGCGAATGGGACCGTGAGAAACCCCAAAACGTCACAGTAAGGAAGAGCACAAATGGCAAACCAGAGCGAAACCGTGTTCTCTGAGACAGTAAATATAAAATTAGTCTAATTCAATTAATTACAACAAAATAAGAGGCTTTGATGCACACACTAGTATCTGCCAGAATATCACAATAATTAACTAAACAAATATATATCTATCAGAACATATTTAGCATGTTCGTAACAGAGAGCAAGCCAAAACAACACTGATGGACAATCAAAAAATCATAAAAGTTAGGTCATAGAATTGTGTTTTCAAACGAACAATAATAAGGAGCTGTCCAACCGCAGTGGTGCTGAAATGGAGCTCACGCACCATCTGCATTATATTTCGGTTACCCATTCTCCTTTTTCTTACCATCCTATATAAGCTGCCGTTTGTTCTCCGCTGCCTCTTCACATCTGAAGCTATTAAATCCTCAAGGGCCGACCCTCCTCCTCTCTGCTCAAGACAGTGCAGACAGTTTGAATACCCCCTTGCTGGAATTTGAGCCTATTAAACCCTGGGCCCTGTCATTCCAAGCATGATGGCCAACATTAGACAGCTTATTGAGTGCTTATCTCAGTATCAGTGAGAGTAAGCACTGCATGAAGCGGGGTGTGAAGTTCAGAACCTTTCCCTGCCAGTGCTCTTAAACCGGTGCCATCACAGCTCTATGGCTCCTGTAAAAACAGGCAGGCCACGAGAAGTGTCAAGGCAGGGAGAGCAGGCAGCAATCACAGTTCCTTCCCAGTAATGAAGCAGTGCAGCAAGATAATGATAGGCTGTGGTCGTCACACAGACCCCTGGGGCCTCTGTTGGTGTATGATAATAGGGTTTAGTGGCAGAAAGAGTCGGGTAAGCTAGCGGCGGGCGACATTCACGCTGCCTCGAAAGTTCTCTCACCTTTGTGAGAGTGTCATGTCACAGATTCCAACTTCTGAGGCTGCATTTGAAGTGTCCATTAGCATGGTAGATTATTACACACAAAACCTAAATATGTTTGAACTTCATGGAGACTGTCATTTTTAATTTAACAAATATTTTTCAACCAGCCGGACTGAAAGCAAATTAATCACTCAAGTGACAGTTGACTTAATGATATATTTCAAAGAGCTATAGTAGCCAGTGAATTTGAGTATACATTCTCTTCACAATACCAGCCATGATACCAGTGAAATCTCAGTTTGGTTTTGTCTCCAATCAGCCAGGCTGCTCGTGCACCTGCGTGAGTAACACACACACACACACACACACACACGCGCGCACACACGCATTTATAACACATTTCTGGTATCATAAGTGAGAACACTGACAAAGCAGTCGCCTAGCAACCAGGTCACACTTTACTATAGTTTTCAAAAGAAATAATATTATCTATCAATGCTGTGTGTTGCTGCAGTAATACTTCACTTATTTCCAAGGGTCTGTATTTGCTACAAGTAATTCAATTGGCTTTGTGAACAAGAGTTTAGACATTAGTAAAGACTTCCTCTTTGAATGAAGTATAGTAGGGCTACACTAGCTGTTCCATAGCTTTTACTGCCTTGTCAATCGGTTAACCATTCACATAATATCCACATATCTTATTCATGAGGTGTTTACAGTAGATCAGGGCGTGTCCCTTCTGCCTTGGCAGCCGAGAGATAGTCCTCTACAGGAGTCGCTGACAGCCACTGTGCTGTCACCTCTGAGTTAGATATACACACCGTTCACTGCTGACCTCAGATCGCATCTCACCACAGATGGCCCACCAGCATACAACCATCGCGTTGCCAGATATATGCAGTTCCTCCACACAGAACAAATGGTTTTGGCTGACTTATCACCACACAGAGATGCTATGGAACTGGCGGAGGGACTCCAAAGTAGAACCACTTATTTTAGTCAGCCCTTGCTGGTTGCTTGATACCCATAGCTTTTCCAACAAAATGAGTTGTATCGTACATCTAGGCCTATGTTCACTATTGTTTTCAAACAGGTCGAGATTCATGTCCATATGATATGCAGTCCATGTCTCTGGAAAGTACAAATTATGACCATTCCACTATATATAATTAAACTCCAAGCAGTGTAAAGACTGAAAATGGGCACAGATAAGACCATGATTAATATTTAATGGTGTTTTCTGCCAGATCATGACATCATGTAGAGACCATCAATATAGGAGACATCAAGTGTGGCAGTAAGATAAAAGATGCTATCATGTGTATAACCTGAAGTAACTGTAAACTTTCAAAGGTTTTAAAGTATTGTTTTTGTATTGATTGGCACTGAACCATTGCAGCTATACAATACTGTCCCAGTTGAAGCAGTAGTTGACTTTACTGGAGTTTTGAATGGGCAAACTGCTTGGCTTATACAATAACAATTATGATGTTAAATGTTTTGTGAAATATGGAAAAACAGTACCAGTTATAACAACAGGGACAACGTAATGTATGCCTAACATACAGAAATATAAATAAATCAAAAAGATTTTTCAACAAGTGCTTTGCAGTTAATGTACATTTAGGCCTGATTTGTTTGAGCCTATTGGTGTATTAGTTATATTCAATGTTTGGTAAATGTCATAGCACTCCAACTCAAAGCAAAAACAATTATTAGCCTACGTATTATGAACATATTATGTGACATGTTCATAAATGCAATGAGTCAGTGCTGCCAATAACAACGAATCGGCAGAGGGAATTCCCCAACCGACTTTCCAAAATCAAACCAATCCATACATCAGTCACACGCATTAAAAAACGGTGCCGCACAACGACAAAAGGCAACCATGCAGAAATAAAGTGCATCGATTTGTCTCGATCAAATCAATGCATTTTCGTCACTGCTGGTCAAATAATTTGAAAGGAATCTTTTTGCATTTAACGATACAAATACAGTTCAATAATTATCGCATTCAAAACGGACACATTCTTAATTACAACAAATAAGCAAGGATACTCGCATATATTGTTTTCTATTATAGCCTCCTAGAAAATGTGTATTTACCTGAGCTGTGATGTTGGATGAATGCTTCTCTGCGCTCGTCTCTGAATCCTTATCAGTTTCAGCTCAGCCTCCCAGTCGCCCTGTATCCCACAATGCATGCCGGGAACGTGAATGGTGTAATGCATTTATTAGTCCACTGCGGTCTTCTAAGAACCCTATTGGCCACAAGACAAATGATTGAACAACTTTATCATTTGCATTTTTATTTCATTCTACCACATAAAAAAGTGGCAGTGCCTTATGTTCTTTCAGTGATTAAGCTGATTGGATCCGACGTTTTGCTTTCTTTCTCTATTTCCCACATACTCGCACAAACGCATGCACGAAGACAAACATATGCATGCAAAGACACATTAAAAGGCTGACAACAATAAATTCGTCTCTTGTATAAGGATTGTAATGACACTACCATAAATCGGACTACTTACGTTCAAACAAAATGCACTCAACTAAACTTTTAGTCCCTTGATCATCACTCTCCACATTTCATAACTTCTCGATAAATTATATTTTTTGTCCACTGTTTGTAATCTTTCACCAATTGGTTCACTTTTGGGTGATTAATGTATGCAGTTCACCTATAGCTATTGCAACATGCAATTGGTATCAATTTAATGATGACATGTTGAAGAGGAAAATTTTTCCTCTAGCTGTGAAAGCATCTCTACCAAAGACCACATTTAGAATAATGCATCAATTAATTAATCAAAAACAGATGTGCCTTAACTCAGCAATGTCAATGTTATACAGTCTGCTGTGGTGGTCAATTTAGATTACCATCAACTCCAATATGACTCAGCAGAAAGACCACCCTTGAGTCACAAGAAAAAAAAGAAGAATCCTTAGAGTCCTGTCCCACACCTTTGACTAACACCAGAAAACTGTGATTGTTTCCCCTGACTTGTGTTGATCTTTGTATGCCAGTAACATATTATATCCCTGCATTGCAGTCAGTGTCTGGTGTTGGAGTTCGGATAGTGAAGGTTTGTACCGTTTGCCAGATGGAAGAAGTACAAACTATTTATGGCTGTGTTGAGAGGGGTCCTTAGTGATCCTCACCACTTTCCACAGACAGCATGAGGTGTGTACGTCCTTGATGTCTAGAGCTTCGCAGTTGGAGGCGGTGCAGCTGCCCATACCGAGATGCTATTAGTTTGGATGTTCTCTATTGTACATCGGTAGAAGTAAGAGAATCTGAGTAGACAGGGTGACAGGCAGGTCAAAATGCTGGATTGAGTTGTACAATACATTAAATATACTGTAAAAACTTCAAACGCTGAGCGAGTCAAAGATTAATGTAAACCCCATCCATATTTATTAAGTCAAAACCATCAGCAACATCAGAATTGTTATATATCAACTAGTCTGCATCTTTCAGATAACAGTTTACTCCAAGTCATGTGCCATAAAAAATGTTTTGCTAAACTTTAGACTGCGATTACTCTCTTAAGTCACTTCAAGTCATGAAGGACTTAGTTTTTTAATAATTCAAACCACTTGAGTGGCCAGCTAAAATTCAACCAAAAGAAGTACATCTAAAGCCCCTCCAAAGGACAATCTGAACTACGCAAAAAAAGTGGAGGATTATCCAGACCTCTTAATACAGTACTGTTTTGGAAATGAATTGAGGCGGTTTGAATCGCGGGGGTGTTGAGTGATGCTCAGCTGATTTGTAGCACCAAATGGAAAGGGGGGGGCTGCCATGTCTATTATTTCTTCTGCCCTGCCTCATTTCACAAAGAGGCTCAGCCATACTGCTGGTGCCATTAGTAATTGATTTGCTCAAAGCAAGTTGTCGCCAAGCTGTGGTCACAGAGGAAGAAACAAGATGGCATACATGGTAAGATGGGGGAGAAGGATGCTGGGTGCAGAGAAAGGCTTGAGGGAAAGGAAGTGAGGGAAGTAAAGAGAGCAAACTGTCACACACTCGTTGATATATGCAAATCACACAATTTTATTTATTGAAATGTATTAAATATTATGTTAAAAAGAGATTGTTGTAAAATCTGAACACACAAGGTTTTACACCTGCAGATTACGTAATAAATAGCATTGGGAATTGAAAAATACACAGGTTCCAAGCAAGGCCACTGGGTTCATACCGACGTTAATTCTACCAGCCAATATCTCTAGTCATGTTTACTGCCCTTCTTTTCTTAGTACTGTAATTTATAGATAGTGTTGAGTATTTAATGCGTTTTCATGAAAAGAACTTGTACCCCGCCTCTCGCCCTGTGTCGGCTGGGATAGGTTCCACCCCCCCCCCACGACCCTGCATAGGATAAGCGGTATAGCTAATGGATGGATGGATGAAAATAACACAAACTTGATTTGCATAGCATATACCCTATACAATAACAAATCTGATTAATGTAATAGAAAGACATAAAAGTATTTGAATAGTAAAGTTTATCATTCTACAGTCTCAAAGCTACAGCATTGTGTGGATGGTAATTCAGGGATGTTACAGTGCTCTCTGCTGGTCGCATGGTCAAAGACATGTCTGCTCAAGATGTTGATCCAACTGTAACATCTGGATTATTCACTGAGGCAATATACCTGGCTATTGGCCTGATTGAATTTAGAAGAACATTATTTGCTCCCCCATAAATCACAGCTATATTCAACAACAAAATATAACTGACACATGTGATAATTGCATAGAGTAAGTGAGATTGATCAAAAATAACTGAAATTGTATATTGTAGGCCAACAATCTTATCTCCCAATAATATTGAAAAAGCAATCAACAAAAATGTATTTAGGGCAATCACATACATGTTCAACTTATGACACAATTGTCTGGTTTCTTTGTAACTGGCTTTGTGTAGGAGTAGGAGGGATAAGAAGTAGGCCCTGGTGCAGGTGTAGGTGCACTTGGTGTATTTACACTGGGTGCATAAACGCTGTGTGATGTATTAGCATATGTGGGCATTTGTGTGTATCTGGGTCTAGGTGCAGCGATTGGTACAGGTCTGGGCTGAGGTGCAGTGATTGGTACAGGTCTGGGCTGAGGTGCAGGGGTAGGGTTCCATGTTGTACTATAAAATGAGACCTCGTCCTTATACTGTATCATATACTCAGGATACACTTGGGGTTTCTCAAACAACACAAAGATGGAGGGGTTGTTGACATTGTCCACGCAGCTGTCATAGAAAATGGTGTCACCTCCATCTTTGGATGGAGGCCGGAGGTAGGTGGAGTCTCCTTTAGTGTAGTCTCCCACCAGCACCCGACAAACAAACATGGACTTGACACTGGATTGGCCAGTGTAGGAGTGGGAGTACTTTGCGTCTCTGGCAAAATAACTCCCTGTGGGGAAACGAGAAAGAAGGACATTGGTTCTGTGTCTCCAACTCCGGATATTTTGAGACTAGCTGTGTCTTTTGACTCTTTCAAGTTGCAATAAGCACCATATTAGTCTGCTGTTCCCATTTTGTATACAGTATAAACATGCAAATAAAGGAAGCAGGAAGCTAATACTTGCTGTCTGATAAATGTTAGTCACTAATGACACTGTTGCTAAGTATTTTGTGATTTATGATTTTCAGAATGATATCCTCACCTTTCCCATAAGCAGTTCCATTAATGCCACAGATCCTCCAGTCAAAGTTGTTGTGGCAGATAGCATCAATATGTTTTATGTCTGTGCCATGGAACAGCTTTTTCTCCGTCACATTTCTGCCAGCATTGTTTTTCTTCATAAAATCCCTTTGCCTGTCAATTGGGGGAAAAAGTGATCCAGTATAATGGAGATTTGGAATTGCAGAGAGTAGGGGAACAACACTACTGGATGACATTAAAGGTGAACTGTGTTGGTCTTTGAGCAGAAGACATACAGAACATACCACTGAAAGACTTCCCAAAGTGCTTTGTTCTGAATCCTCTCTATTTGTTGGATGTCAAAGCCTCTCATTGTGGTCCGAAACAGCCCTTCAATTTCTTTATACTCCATTGAGGAGCTTTGAAGAGCCACTCTCTGGAAATAACAAAATAAACATTAGTATAGGGCTTTAGGTATAGTGTCCACAGATATTTGCTGGCAAAGAGGTAAAGGGTCCTTGTAGAGTCGATTGGAAAATCTTTAGAAGGTTACGGTAAAACAAATACATTTGCACCGTCTAATTAATACCTTGTATCCAGTTTCGGGAGTCTGGGACATATCCCAATGTCCAGGTAAAGCTTTAGCTTGACTCCTTGGAGCCCTTTTGCTACAATAATAAAACATATTATTAAAGTTATGCACAATAAAGTAGCTGTAAGAAAATACTTTGAAGTTAGTTATGCTTTTCTATCATGGTTTGCTTTCAGAACAAGATAGTGAGAATGCAGAAACTATACCTTTTTTTCAGTATTTGTGTTTCAGTTTCAGAAACAAATACAGGCCGTCTTCTCACAATTTTCTTGGTCTGGTATGCCTTGTTTGTTTGTATCATGTCTAATAAAACAAGTAAAGCTGCATCACTAAAATGTTTTACTATTTAACAAAGATTAAAACAGCTATACGGAGCTGGTGGATGACTAAAAGTACAGGAATCCCAAACTACTAGTTTCTGCAAACTATTCCTGAGTGACAATTAAAAATGCAAGTCCAAGTGATTCAAAATCTCTTCAAGAAAGACAAAGAAAATGTCCAATTGTATTGTGCTTAGATAAGATTATCTAAGTGAGATGAAAGTACCTGTTTGAGTCTCTAGACAAAGCTATGTTTTATTGCTGTGCTACTATGACTGTCCAGGCAGTGGTGAGTATACTGCTACATACTTTTCACCACAGGTTACTTCCTTTACATACACTTCTACATACGGAAACATAAGAAATGTGGTGATTGTATGTCTTTTTTGGTGCAAATTATGATAATCAATGCCTTATCAAAAACTTAGACATGGGGTTGAACCACATGTTTCAAAGGAAATCAGCAAGGGCCACGAGGGACATGCGCCTCCTTTCCTGATTCTCTTCACCTTAGTATTCATCATGCAAAATTCCAAGAATCTATTGATCTACAACACAAAGAAAATATCTACCATGCCCCTAGGCTATAATGGTCATGTAAGTTAATTTATTTTAATGTCCATGGTCTCATTTACTAAATATTTGGAATTGTTTTTCTAAATTCTGAAAGTTGGGTCATTAAATTCTGAACATACCGGATTGTAAAGAAAGAACAATTAAGGACTTAAAAATGTCAAAAGTGGAGTGCCAATGGAAAAATTCTTCTTCTTATGGATATACAAGACTGATCTTTATTTACCCTGGAAGCTGAGCTCATACAATTGTGAGCCGGCAGTGAATTCCACCTTGGCATTGTTGTCCTTTTGAAAATCCTCCTCCAGTTCTGTACTAGTGATGCTGGCTACTCTCTGTGTACCTGTCTAAAAAGGACCAAAACAGTTTAAATAACTAATATACTGCAAAGTAAAATAAAACCTCCACTCTTTGGCTTGTCACTCACAAATGCAGCGTACTGGTTCCAGTTTCCAAACTCATCCTCCCAGTACCAGGCCCACTCTGTGGTGAGGATGAAGTTTGGTTGTAGCACAGAAGAGATGGTAGAAAGGCGTCGAGCTTTGAACAGCCCACAGGTCATTGTATCAAAACACACTGGCTGAACTCCACGACTAAAAAAAAAAAGTGAAGAACATCACCACCAACTCCCTACAGTTTCTATTACTTCCAACAATCATTTGTTTTTCATTTGTCAACCTGATTGAATATGGAGTGTAAAACCAAAAAAAACACATTAATTCTAGAGTTGGTCCACTCCTCTCTTATGTGTACGTTTTATGAAACTGTTCACACTGATTACCTATATGTTTTCTTGGGATCACAATAGTCCTTTTCAATCTCTTCATTATTTGGCAATGCTGTCCACTGTTGCCCCTCCTTCACCTCCCATCTATAAGGCATTGTGGAGTGTACTTTGAAGCAGTTATCTGAAACATACATTTATGAAATACGAGATCAATAGACGTATAGGACATCACTATTTTAAATTGCAGTATAACGCAGCATTATTATTCAGTTTATTAATTTAGTTCATTATGCTAAAATGATGTTTCTTACCACCATGAATGCAGCTTCCCTTGACAAAGTACATGCATATCTCTGTTTTATCTGAAAAAATAAATAAAAATAAATAACCTCACTATTTTCACTCCAGGTGTACTTAATGGATCAATGTTTAAACCCTGTGACTCCTGGCATTGCCATGAAAATACAATGTAGGCAATATTAATTACCTTTATTTTGCCCACCCCCTCTGTTAGGCCTCTGGTTTGTACTAGGACCAGCACTGGGATTGGTGGCATTTGGCTGGTGTGAATGATTGCCTTTGTTGGAGCGCTCATGGCTTTTCAAGACCTCTATATTCATATAAACATACTTTAAAGACGAAAGTATGTTACTGGGTACTCCTCTATCCTGTAGAGTTTTCATTGGGTGTGGCTCATAGAAATCATGGGCTCGGGTACAGTTGCAGGTTCCGCGCAGGTACATCTCACAGATGTGGAGCCTTCTACAGTTTGGACCATCAGGACACTTACCATACTCCCCAACACCGTTGTTGTATGAGTGGCACACCTTAAAAAACAATGATTGCTGTAAAGGTGTGTCTAACAGTGAAAGAAATGTGGTACATTCTTCTCCTTTTTTTTTTTTACATTTGCCAAAAGAACCGAGAACTATGGGAAATGTCATTTGAATGCACAAAATAATAAAACTGCAGGTAGGTGGTTTAGGGATTTTCAAAAGTGCCATAGCAATTACGAAGTCATACTGCCAAACAATCACACACCCACACCCGGTTATATATTTACAGGGGGTAGGAGATAGTTGTCATTCTGGAGGAGCAATGTACACAACTCCGACTTGTCCAGATCCTCCAGGCCATGTTCTTGTAAGAGCCTTGTATTTACCTCTGAATTCAAGCTATGGCCGAAGCGACATTCTCGCCTGAAATCAAATAAAAGGTATTTATGACCAATCATGTGACTTCTCTCTGCCTCGCCAACGCAACAACCCCTCCCAATAAAACACATAGCCTATTATGGAACGTCAGGCCTTCCAGGTAGTGGAGGCCTTCCACGTTTAGTGTTTATATCAGACTTTAAAGTTTAAAACGTATTTATAGAATAACATAATTTAAATAACCATACCTTCCCCGTCCAAATGGGCAATCTCCGAGCAAGAATCGTTTACAGAAATGTAAATTACTGCATCCAGGGCATTCTTTTTTTTTGCAAAGTCGAAGGCTCGTTTTGGCGATAACTTTGTTTTCCCCATTAATAACAGCCACTTCAAATTTTTCCTTATTCAAACTGATGGCCCGCACCGAGTTATGTGAAACAAATGTTGCTAACTCATCAATATTTATCGATCCCTTATTCGCACAAATAATTTTTGTTACTGCAGACTCCGTCATGTCTCGTAACGATCTAGATAGCGACATAAACAGCTCAATGTAAATTGTTGAGTAGAGTGCGCACTCCCAGAAGCTTCATCTCTGAAGAATCGAAACCGAAACTTAGTAGGCCTATTACCTTATACCTCGCCAATGAACTGTAAGGGCCATGGGAACCGGACAACTTACCAGGCGTGTTTCTTAAGGTTATGTAATTTAGACCTTTACTAAAAATTGCATTTTTTTTTTTTTATTGTTGTCACGGTCTTTCAAATAATTATTTTATAATCATTTTTATTAATCTAAAGAGACAACAAACAACCTGCAGATGGCATTCCAACCTCATTCATGAAGGCCTACAGTTCAAACGTAATACTTATAGGCCTACTGGTTATAAACCACTGCTCTTCCTGGCGCTGCTATTACCAATTTACATTTGGATACGTTTGTCATCGGCAAATTTACAAACACACTAATCTGTAGGCCTATTTGAACAAACCCGGATAGCCCTACGCTCGTTGTGCTATTTCAGTATAGCTTCGCTTTTATTCTGGGACTAGATTCCTTAAAATTGCCTCCCTTCATACAAAATATGTTTTAACCTGTGCCTAAATAATATAACATTAACTAGGCCTATATCTACATATTAGCCCATTAATGGTCGGAGAGGGGCAGTATATGGATGTAGTCACAATGTTGAACATGATCAGCAATTTCCTGCTTCGGGTTTCCCTTTAAGTGGGCAAGGCTCAATGCTGGGAATTCACGTCATTTCAGCGTTTACACATCCAAATCAATGAGCAAGAAGAGATGTCCGTCGTTTAGTTCAGTCTTCCAGGAAGGGATTAACCACCGCGTTGCCGAGATGTAGCGCAGCAAAAAGAAAACAAAGAAGTTTATGGTTTCGTGAAAATTGTGACAATATGGATAAATGGCACAAATAGTTTAACTTAGAACATAGACTACGCGGCCCCCAACCCAATCTAAAGTCAAGGGTAAGGTGTGCGGTAGGTGGTTCTCTGGATTCTTTTACTAAGGACCAGGGACACTAAAAGTGGGAGACTGGGGGAGAACTTCCAGCGAGATATGTCCGAAACCTCTTCGGTCAAAACCAAGGTAGCTATTGACAAATTGGTAAATGTATCTTAGTCCACTCCGCGTGCAGGTGTAGTCTACTTAGACGCTTTCTGTTTTTGACCGCGTTGTTTTGTAAATCATCTGTTGCTGGAGGACTCGTTTTGCCACTGTAGTTTTAGTCTCGCCTGGCAAATCAGTATTACGCGAGAGTTTTTATTTAGTAATCTGAACTGTAGATGTTCCCCTATAAAAATAGTAACTGTCGAAATCAAAGAAATAGTCAATCGATCAGCTAACAATAGCGGTGTATCGAACGCTTTACATCCAATGAACCCTTTTACGTGAAAGCAGCTTATTGTTGTTGTTTTTTATTCTACGCATGCAATATGTTACAGATAATATACAGAGCAGATATTGTCTGCAGTTCTTTATTGATTTGTGCATATTTATTTATATCAATACAATTATATTGGCTTCAAACCAACTGTTCGGTAGGCCTACTAAGACATGTCGTAGTCATGCCGTGGACATGCAGCCAACTGTAAATTATCCATGTTTTTAGTTTCTGTGTTCTACTTTGCGTTATAAGCACACGAGTTTTGCAATAGGCTAATGGGGGGAAACAGTGGCTTTATGTTGGTGGTAAGCTATCAATAAAAAGACGTATAATAGGCCGTCAAAAAGCTATAACCTGCTCTATGCCCACAAAAGTGATCCATGATCAATACAACAATTAATAGACAATTATGTGAAGCTTCATTAATTGATTGAACATAGCAATGCTTATCATCCCAGACCCTATAACAAACTACAGTGTTCAAATCCAAACCCTTTTGCACACACTATTTGACTTCACCATCCTCTGAAAAGCAGAATTCATAATTTAATGTGCAAATATCCTCTCACTTACTTTGCTTCATGTAATCAACTTACTGTATGTGGCTCTCAATGGGTAGGAAGTTACTGAACCTCTTGCTGTTCAGTCACGTAGACCTGCTGCTTACTGTACAACCCTAGACGTACTTCATATCCAAAGTGAGTTCCTGGTACAGTAGATTCTAAGCTGCAGTCTGTCCATTTCTCGCTTTGACATAGAGGATCCTAGCTGGAAACTAAGAACAGGAGCCTTATCTTACAGTGGCTTTCTGTGCCTTCTCTCAAGTGCAGGCAATAAACGGCAAAATAGTCTGAGTTACAAACTTTGAATACAGAAAAGTGTTGGGTTTATTCCTATCTAAACTGGGGATTAGGCTTACATTTCAATGTATGTAGCACGTTTTATTACATTAAATGTATGAATCTTACAAATTCAAGCAAATCATTTAGCAGGGAAAGCTATATTCAGTATTCCATTGATCTGTCACGGAACCCATGTTAATGGTGTATTTCTTTCAGTGTTGGGATGATATGAAGATCTGTTTGGGTTTAGGGTTAGTGTTGCGAAGGTTTGTAAGGCATGCTTTGTGTGTCCATGTCTATTCATAGCAGGAGAGGAGCTCTTTCAGTCCTTCCGCCAGCCCCCTGCCAAACTCCACTTCCTCCCCCGTCCATGCTCCCACCGCGAGGCCAGCCAGCCGAATGGAGGACGAGCCTGCCAGGCTGCCCGTGCACCTGCGTGAGTATCTCACACACACACACACACACACACACACACACACACACACACACACACACACACACACACACACACATCCCTCTTCCAGACAATTATTTACACAATTAGCAGGCTAGGATATATGTTCTC